>OY720450.1:63241344-63263844 GCA_963082715.1 Harpalus rubripes
ATTAAATTTTTACTTATTTATATATTTATAAAATATTTTCGTTGTGCGTATGTATTTTAAAGATTTTAATAAATATATCACGTATAAATTTCCTAATTGTCATTGAAAAATTCAGTGGTATTTAATTTTAGTGTAATTAATTAGCAAAATTGATGAGAACATAAAAATTGTATAAATATTTGCGATTAGGCCTAGAATTTATAGTTTGTTATTTAAAATAAACGACCTTCATACCATTGATCTACATACAGTGATGTAAGTTAATTTTCTTATCTGAGCAATTTTAAACTTTAAAGTTTAGTAATTGATTAACCGAACACTGCGATCTTGATATCTAATTAATTCTTAATGGCCATTTGTACAACAAATATATACCATGTTTGGAATAGTTAGATTTCTTTGTGGTAATTTTGTGAAAGTTTGATTTTATTATAACATTTAGCACGTGCGTTATTTAAAAATTAATTAAATCATGATCATAAAAATGATAAGATCTGAAAAAAATTTACATAAACAAACATATGCCGAAGAAGAAATTTGCTTAATGAAATAATTATTTATAATTGTTAGCACGTCAACAAGATATGGAACAAGAAATTGCATAAGAAATGCATATAATTTTACCTCCATATTTATGAGGACAGTATTATGATAAAATTGGCCTGCCCAAATTTCTGTACATACTTTTAATTCATTATTAGGTTTTCTCCAAATTATGATCCATATTAAACATTAAACTCACTCACGAGTCTATTCTGTAAGAAAGTAGTTAATTTTTAGCAACTAGGTAAATTTTTTATCCAATACAACTAATGGTCAGTTTCCCCGCTTATAGTTACTGTCGTATAACTACATGTTAACAAAAAAAGTGCATATCGAAATTTTGACATTAATTTGTCTTTGAATTTGTAAGATAATGATTCGTTATTAAATGAAACTGATTTCTGGACTTCCTTTATATTTATTGTTATAATATAAATACTAGACACAACGTTTCGGTAACCAAACATCTGCTATTACCGAAATATTAATATTTAACAACCCATTTGACATTTTCTTTTGATACGATAGTCAATTTAACTAAAGCCTGCTTTATAGATTGCATAGAATAGAATGGAATAAAATGGATTAAGGAATAGAATAGGAATAGAAATTTTTAAGACCATTTATAGTTTACATGGAATGAAGTAAATGTCACTGTTACAGTAAATTGAATATTCATTCTTGTGCGCTAATTTCACTGTTTGTGAAGTAGATATTTGTCATTTTGACAATTGTATGATATGTGACAGAATGATTAATATTTGTTATTTATATCTACGAGATGAAATGAAAAGTACAGATAACCTTGTATTGGGTGATGTAGGGTCGTTGACAACAAGTTTTTATTTAATTATCTCTAAGAAAAGTACAGATAGTTTGAATGTATCCTTATTTACGAAATTACTACAAAAATTTACATCGGAATCACAAAAATAGCATCGGAGTAACCCAAATGGAATAGGAACAAGAATGGAATAGAACAAGAAATCAAATTTGGTTATTTCGTATTCTATTCTGTGCTATTCTATTCCATTCTATGCAAATATAAATGGTTCCGTGCATATGCACTGGTTTATATTTTTATTCCCTGTGCTATTCTATTCTGTTCTATTCCATTCTATTCTATGCAATCTATAAAGCCTGCTTAACAGTTAAAATTTGACAATAAGCTGTGCAATTGGCCATAAAATTCATTTTTTTGTTATATGCCAACATACGTGATTGGCAATTTTTTTAACGACTTGCTAAAAATTAACCACTAATTTACTTATTAGACCTATTATTTTGATAAACCTAATACAGAATTTACAGTAGATTGATTTAAAAGGAACAATTTTATGTATACGGCGGTGACAGAATTATGTTTTGGGAGTATATTTAATCAGAAGGAATATGAAAATTATTTTTTATTGCAAGAATCATGAACAATGGTTACTTTGGTATTTTAAAAGCAAATGTAAAGCAAAGCCAACGTTAAAAAATGGGTTTAGCAGACAATTTTAATTTCATGCAAGCTAACGATCAGATACTTCTTGTAAAAAAGTATGGCTATTGTATAGAATTAAAAATAAGTCAATTATCCCGCAAAGTCTCTGTACTTAAACCCAATCATTGAGTGAAAGAAGAATACCTACGTACCAATAAAACCAAAGAAGAAATAAAAAAAAATTACAAGAAGAATGGCACAATATGTATATAGTGGCCTTGGTGACCAAACAAACCCCAACAAAATATTATATTTTATTAAAAAATTTAATAATTAGTTTATAATTTTAATGTTGTGGTTATCGTATGGAGAGTTTTTGTAATGAAATTATGAATACAGTTAAAATTAACAATTTGGTATACATTTATCTCTCTTATATTTGCATTGATAAGACAGGCGCGTGATACGGATGAATATAACACGGATGTCTTTCAAAATTTCATATTGTTTCGACTAAGTTACGACGTGCCATTTAAATACGATGCTCATTGGTGTCGTAACGTAAGTTCATTTATTATTATTTCGGATATTCGGATATATTAACCTGATTCAATTATTCAGGTATTCAGTTATTTACATTATACGTGCGGTAGGTGTTATTTGTACAAATTCTCTATTCTCATTTTTAGAGGTGACAGTTCTTTGTTTGGAAGTCGTAACATAGCAACCATTAGTTCCTTACTTTTCCGACAGAGGCGCTAGAGCAAATTGCAATTGTGTAAGTGTCTATTAATTAACGACCTTAATTCATGACCAAGAATTTTCACTTTAATTAATTGATTCATTTTGGAAGGAAATTAAGTTTAGGTAAATGAGTTCCTAATTATACCTAATACCTAAACAGACTGCATGAATGAATCTAATGTTACCTACCCTTTACTTTACATTTACATATAAGTAAACAATTCTCATCAATCATTCAACAAAGTTTATCATTTGATAATTTAGACATTGCTGACTGAGAATTATTATATGCTAACAGTTGGCGCTGGCAGATTAAATTAAAAGAAACTGTTTTATTTATTATGATTATTATATAAACTAGCGTTTTTGTAGGCACTCATTATTATTACAAAGCAACTTTATTTATTAATGACCTCTCAAAACTTAAAAATATGGGTATACCGTATTCGGTGCGGTAAAGTCATGGCATGTGTATAATCGCAACTAGCATAGACGTCAACGATGTGTGATTATTATGTTTGCGCTTCAGGAGGCCAAAAATGATTTACATTACGCAATGAATACATATCTTTAATGGTCATTAATTACTTAATTTTACGTATAGCAGATTGGCATTTAGTCTAAAATGATAAAATGTATATATATATATATATATATATATATATATATATATATATATATATATATATATATATATATATATATATATATATTTTGATAGATGTGATCTTTATTCTTTTGTTTTATACAATTAAAAATTTTGTGTAATTTGCAGTATACCTTGTTAACAAAAGTGTTTATTGTAAAACATGTTTAATTGTTATGAAACAAAGTAAGATCATGTTGAATATGAAATTGTCTCAGTTTTAATGAACGTGTCCGCGGCAGGTGAAAGCCAAAAACGTTATTTTTATAGAAAATAAAACAAGCTATATGACAATTTTGAGAAACATCTGCCACTAATGCCGCCGAGTATACATACTCCTTGTCCCACTTTCGGAGCGGAGCAAGTATACGCTTTGCTCCATATACTTTAGGTGTTAATATCTCATCACGTACAACTATTTATTTTCCAACTACAAATTTATATTTGATTTTAATGAATGGGTAGGAGTTTCGGCTACCAAACAACAGATATTTAGCACCTTGGCTTCTAATAATTGGTGCGGACGACTGCAAGCTTCATAGGCGCAGATGAAGGGAATTTCAAAAAAGAAGGGCTATACCTATTTATCTATATGCAATTTTTTAGCGACAAAGAATACTATATTAGTTTCTTGTGATATACGATTACATATTTTTTTCCTAATTTATAATATTGTATTATTCGAAGTAGGAAATATAGAAGAAATTTAACTCAATCCTGAATCAAATCGCTGGGGCAATGGAACAATAAACAAATGAGCACGCAGACAGCTACTCTTTACAATTAACACTAATGTTAAACATAAAATGTTAATAAGACGGATTTTACCATAACAAAATATAATAGCGGAAATAAAAGTGAGTGCATAAAGAACGCAATTATTGACATCATTTTAAAAATAATTTTAGCATAAGGATCTACGTTATTCGTCTTCTCGTGGCCATGTGCCTGAGTCTCTATGGTCGCGAATCTGGGGAACCGGGTTCGATTCCGACCGACGCCAAAATTCTTTCGAATTTTAAATATCACAAAAGTGACTCCTGTGGAGCACTTTCCACCTCAGCAATGAGTGCCGTTGCGGTGACGCCTGGTAACCGTCAACACGATATGAATATGTCATCATCATTGTCAGGCCCGGATGAACCACTAGGCACTCTAGGCAATTGCCTAGGGCCCGTAATGAATAGGGCCCGGAAATGACTAAGGCTTGTAATTCAGAAATGCATCATTAACAATTATTTTGAATTTTATTTTGTAACCAAAATGTAATACATTTTAGCTAAAGCTAACTGAAAATAATATTTATGTAGATTCATAGAACTGAATTAAAAGTAGGGAATTATCGTATATACATTCGTCTGCCATCTGGTATCTGGTGGTGCGACTGTGCGAGCATGCTTTGACTATCGTTGCAAATTCGCTTATTTGTGGTAATTGATAATTCGAAAAAAGATGTAGATACATCTAAATACAATTAAAAGAAACTACCCAAAACGGTACTAACCCGGGAACGCGTAAAGTTGGAAATGGAGTGTTTATCCCGTTTAATTAATTTTTGTGCAATATTAAAATGCAATACCTAATATTTAGTTAATAATTGAGTTTTTAAATTCACATTTAAGATTACTGTTCTCTGAATTATTTACTAAATTAGAAGCAACAAATAATTAGAGGAATTTTTTGGAGGGTGAGGAGGTTATAAGTTCAGGATTAGCTATTCTTTATACAATATAGGTAACCATATTTTCAATATTGTACCTATTTATTTACTTTTTTAACTATCTTAAGTAAAAAAAATGGAGGGGGGGGGATAGAGGCCCGACGTAAACTCGTTGCCTAGGCCCCATATTTTTTTAATCCGGTACTAATCATTGTCGATATCTGTGTACAACCAGCAATGGGTTGATGATATATTAATTTAATTTATTTTATAATTTTTATACAATGAAAAGATTGTTCATATGAATCATAGTATTATGTTAAAACGACTTCAAGATAGAGGGGATTCTAAACACGGGTTTTGTATAAAAAAAGTTATAGTCAATAAATTTAGCCTATTCCTATTGACATAAGTAGGTATCCGAATTATGTTTTCTATTTAGTAGTGACGATAACTAGTATAATTACTATGATAATATCATATTATGACATATTACAGTATTAAAAAAGCTGCTATTTTTAAAATTTCTACCAAAATACATTTCCAATTGCCAAATTCTACAAAAGTGGTTCCTATGTTGGTCTTTTTATGATAGTTTTGACAGGCAAATGAAGTGACGCTTGGTAAGCGCCCTTAACGGTCATCATTACTGATTTCTACGAATAAAAGTAGATTGGCACTCTCATAAATGCAAAATAAGTCATGATGTATTTTATTATAAACATCAAATTGTTTTATGGCCAGTTGCACCAACTTAAATATTAAAATTAGATTAAATTTCATAGAAATGTCAAATGAATTATTACAGTGCTGTCAAAATTTCGAAATGTATTTCTTTGTTTAAGACTAGCTTAAAATCAAAGCCTTGTTGGTGCAACTGGGTATTAATAATTTTAAAATAGAAATACTTCAAAAAGTTCAATCGTTGTGGTTTCAACGACTTATGAAACATAAATCTATTGTCAAGCAAGGACGAGTATAGTGTGAATTAGGATGGATAATCGCCTAGGAACTTCATATATGGTAGATCAGCTGCATGTGCCTTGCGTCGGCACATGTATTTCGTATTTATATTTATACGTTATATTTATACTGTTCTATAAGCACACTTCTGTTTTACATTTATATTTTGTAAACATGTATTAGCCTATGTTTGTATTTTATAAATGTTTATATATTTTATACAGTGGCCCTGGAGTATCCAGGGGCATTTTGTCGTTGCTATTTATTTTCATACATAAGTTTGCATAAGTTGTTACTTGTACGGTGGCTCAAGAAGTCGCAAATAAATTCTGTTCCCAAAATAATTCATCTTTAATCCTTCTTCGTTGATTACCTTTGACCATCTTCTGAGAACAAGAGTTTTGTAAAGAGTGGTAGAAGTTCAAGTATATGTTATCATTTTACCTCTAGTTTCATATTGCTGACGAATAATCCATTCGTTATATACATGTTATAAAAGCAGTTGCTCAGTTTAAGTTAATTAAGTTTCAGTTCTGTATTATTATTTGGAAAGTGAAATTCCTATTGCCCCTTCTCGAAAATAGTGCTCCTCCTCCACTGGAAAATAGCCTCCCTGTGGCAGAAAGGACCGCGTGTTGTGTTTTGTTGACTAGGGTTCAGTTTTGGTATAACTCACAGTTGGGCTTTAACTACAATTTTTCAACACCTCGAGAGGGCAAATTGGTTTATTCACACCAGTGTTAAAACTGAGGTCCAGCCAGATAATCGGGCAATTGGTGGCAGCTTTGATGTACCGGTAGCATTAAATCAATACCAAATTACCGGGTACCAACCGAACAAAAGAGATCTACTGGTCAACACAACACGTTCACAACTTGGCACCAGGACCGTCTTCAAGAGGGCCGAACACAGCGTTTATTATTAAAATTTTGTAAGTGTGGGTACTTTATTATCTATTTTTGAAGCATTTTAATATCACACTGCTGTAATATACAGGGTGAGTCTGGGATACACAAACTTTTACATTGTTGAATAGAGAAAAAAATGGCAGTTTATATTTTAGTACAATAATTCTTATAGGTTGCTATTTAACAAATAAAAGTTGATAGTCATATCTTGTTAACCTAACTAAAAAATATATACATCTACCATCAAATTGTATAATTAGTATAATAAAACTTTTATATGAGCCATTTTTTTCTATTACTTATAATAAAAAATCGGGTGTGGCCAACACAATACCTCTCGCTAATACAAAAAAGATTAAGTCAATCCTTATTTTTAGATTAGCGAATTTTACTCTAATTTTGACAGTTTATATCAAAATATAGTCTAATCTAATCGAAGTTACTACCTTTTTTAAACCCCTTAACAGGATTAAATCCTAATTACAGAGCGGGTTCATATTCAGTGACATTCACACACATCGATGCCTTAGTAGGATTCGAGCCCATAGCCCCGAGGGCACTCATGAAGCGTTGCTCTAACCATTGGCCACCGGCGCTATAATGAAGATTAAATTTTAAATACCGGGATAGAATAGAATTCCCTAATCCAAAAATGAGGATTAGCTTAAACATTTTTTTGAATCGTTAATTTTTATTAATCTAAATACATACCTACATATTTACTTAGGCTGAATTGAATTCCTTTTCTATTGTTCTATTTACTTTTTTCTTTTTGAAACGTTACTAATATTATTTTGAAATGATTAGTTCTTTGATACTGACATTTATCTGTCAGTTATATACATTTGAATAATTGCGTTTTGTTTGTTTAAAGCGTAGGCTCTGGGATTTAAATTTATAGATACTTTTATAAATTTATCTATAAAATATATAGAAAAATATTAATGCAAATCTATAGAAAATTTAATACGCTTTAATTTTTATAATAGCATTTAATCTCAAAAAATGAACATTTAAAGGTATTTTTCGAAGAAAAACTATTTTGAGCTTCTAGTAAAGTGCCATTTCCGGTTATCCGATTTTCACCAAAATCTAATGGGCTCTTTCCATTACAGAAAAAGTTCGAAATACAAGGTTTCAAAATATTCTGAATGATTGTATTTGAGTTAGAGTGGAGGATCCACACACAGACATCATCGTGAAAATGTTAAAATCGGATTCTGGGGACCTTAAAACGTGGTCATTTACCAAAATATCGATATGCCATTTTTAGCACGATCCCTATACCTACGTTACCAAGGGTAGCGGGAAGTAAAAAGTTAAAGGGGGCATTTTTCCAGACACATCCTGTATACTTGAGGCGCGTGGCTAAGTCTATTAAATGAACAGTACCGATAGTACCTACAGTGATTCTGATGAATAGTGATGTGGTGCTTTCTCCACGACAACTTTGAAAGCCTGTAAGGAGACGAATGACAAACATCTTCAAAAGTACATTCTATATCTCCCAGTTGATCCCTACGTCATCAATTTCTGATGCTAGAATTAAAAAACTTTTATCTAGCATCTTTGTCGTACAAACATTGCATATATGAGACTTTTATTCGCTATCTCATTGTCATCCGTGTTTAGGAGGGGTATAAGCTATTTCCGTCTAACGAACGGCAAAAAATGAAATAGAAAGTGTATTGTAACCGCGGTAACGAGTGTCATTTTCAAATATTTGAATTATTTGAGGTGATTTGGCGTCGATAATAATTTGTGCTTCGTTTTGTTTTGTGTTAGAAATTTTGTTAATTCTTGTGACTATACATATTGTGCATTTTTCTATTGCAAAGACGGTGTTTCTAAGATGCCCGACAATTATTGCAAGTTATTGCTTTTGGACAATAGAAAGAGGTATATTTAATCAATTATACTTATATCGTATTTATTCAATTGGTTTATTATTTCTAAATAACTATTTATAATTCGAATTTTTATGAATAACGAAATTGACACAGTATAGGACATAATGTCAGTTTTTACCAGTTTTGACATTACAACATAATTATTCAATTGCGAAATTTGTCACTTCGGATTTTGATGAATAACAATATTCAAACAGTAGGTATATATTAGCGAGCAACAAAATTATTGAAAGTAAAATATTGGATATGTCAAACATGACAAAGTCCTGTCATACTCCACCTTATATCAATCTAGAGAATTAAATCCCTATAATACAACCATGGTAACAATATGATGTCATCAATTCCCTCTCTCCCCTGGCGATTTGAACCATATGTTTACTATTGATGGGGATCAAGTCGTGGAAACGGACTTTATACAAATATATCATCATTTTATTGACAAATCCAGAAAGGTATAGAAAGCAGGGCTGATATTTATTTTTTAGGCGATAACTTCAGAAAATAATAGATATCGCAATAGTAGCCTACTTAAGAAAGTAGAAAATATCGTACAACTAGCATGATATGAATATCGTACTAATACGATAAGATTATCTGGCAATGATGAGACCAAATAAGCCAGGCATCTTTGTTTTGTTTGATTGATTCAAAAATACAGTAGGTGTAAAATTCTGGAAAATACTTATGTTTTTTTGTTGTCGTCTAAAAACAGTTTTCATAACTCGCTCGAAAGTAATATCGTATTGCTCGTGTGTTGCCTCACTCGGTTGCACCTTGTTCGTCAAACTTCACAATCGCACAATATTTCTCATTGTCGATTCAAGTTATGAAATATACTATTATAGTAGGTATATGGTTGTACAAAGCAAATTAAGGTAGGATTAAATTTGTGTTATAATTTTTTTGTTAATCGTTAAACCTTTTTCAATTACATTTCAGAAATGGTCAAATATTTTTCAGCAAGCATCACTTGTAATTCAGAATAAACAAATTAAATTAGAATTCGTCAATAACAATTCAGAATTGTCAATTTAATATCAGAACTCGTCAAATGTAATGAGAAATAATCAATTTAATTTCAGAGTCAAATATAATATTTTATTCAGAATGCGCTATCAATGATTATATTATCTATTCTGAATTACTTATGACAAATGCTGAAAATGAGGACATTTATTAGAATTCCATAGTTGCCTTCTGATGAGTTGTGAAGTAACATCATCTGAGAAATCATTGTTATAACAAAACTGATCACTAATATAAAACGTCAAACGCCACTGCAAAACAAATGACAGCAAATGTCAAATCGGATTAGGACAATAGGTACCTACTCTGAGAAGAGAAGAGAATAGAGGCCATGGTTATACTCAACTATCTCCCCCTTTAAGCTTGTTGTTTTCTCCTAAAGACAGTACTGGACGGGAGGATGTGTCACGATAATTTCATAACTTCCCATTACAAGTGATGCTATCTGAAATAGTAGTGGACATGGTGTGGCAGTTACTTAGTAAAATATACTTTCTAATATTTTACAAAAATGTACAATGCGTTGCTCTCTCAATACCAGTTTTGTTAGCCAGTTAAATGGGTTCCATCTACGGTAAAATATAATGTCAAAACCGAAATTTTTAAATAGAAGCAGATTGACACATCTAGCAATACGAGATTTATATATATATATATATATAAGGTACGGTGTGATCACGACTGATCAGTTAAGTAGATGAAAATGTTTACGGGTACGGCAGTCAGGATGATGGGATAGATGTTAAATGATACTTAAAAGAGTATCATTTAACATCTATCCCATCATCCTGACTGCCGTACCCGTAAACATTTTCATCTATATATATATATATATATATATATATATATATATATATATATATATATATATATATATATAATACGAATGAATAAATTACAATAGAAAGATCTAGTTTATACATTTTAAAATTGGTGTTTTTAACTTCATTTTAATGCCTAACATGGTCAGTAGGTATTATTTTTTATACATATAAACATAATCAAGTGTTCTATTACCCTTTGGGCATCATCAAGGTGATTTTCTTCCTAATTTTATATATTATCCCTGATGAAATATATCCACTCCACCAATTCTGAGCTATGTTCTTTCTTACACAAATTAAATTCCGAAATTTGAAATAGATTAATCTATTGTAGAATTTTGATTAAGTCCTGTAGTAATAACACACACTTTAGAATCCTATCAAATGCGGCATTTGTTTTTGCTTTTCGCCACGTAGCAAAAATTTGGTAGCATGCGTGTTTGAATCTAACGTCATTATTTTATAACAATTCAATACAAAGCCAATTGTTATATTTATTAAATATATTTGACTAGTATAAAACTCTAAAATTCCTAAATCAAAAAGCGAATAGAAAATTCTACAGTGTATGCTACCAAAATTCGTAAAATAAAATCGCATGTTTTCTATGATAGAAAGACTACTGAACGTTCTACAGAAAGTCCCAGAAGTTGACCCATAATAATTCACAGAATAACTTCTTTTTTGATCTAACTATGAAAATTAAAATCTGTTTTCGGTAAAATTTGTAAAGTTTAAAGGCCGTCAAAGATAAATACCCTGAGACGGTCCTGGTGTGCGTACACGTGTATATTCTCCAATAAACGATAAAATTACTCCGAATAAAAACAAAGATGTAACGATCGAGCCATATACGGCTTGATTCTGTAATTTATTAAGTGGACCTTCGAATATTTCCTGTCCCTTGAAGCTTTCGTCGCTCGTTTCTTTTTAATAATTTCGGTAGCGATGATTGTAAATTTTGAAGGAAGTAGGCTTTTAATCGTTCGTAAATTCATATTTATTGCGAGAAAATATTTCCCAGCCTTAAGGAGGCAATACGGGTTTAAGTGAGCGATTACTTACGGGCACTAGACTAGTTAAATTCAATTACAACAACGAGGAGATCAATTAAAGTTTATTATAAAACCCCTTTGGTAAGAAACAAAAATGGTTAATAGGAGCAATTAATATCAGACGGACAAGACAGAATAATAAAAAATATACAATATATGTAACAGTTTACAAAATTCCAAGAAGAAACGGTTCTAAAATAAATACAATGAAATGATCTTGTTACGAGTAAGGAGTAATACTATATAGGTAATCAAAAATGTCATAAAATCATACACAACCCAAAAATATGTCGATATATAGACTTGCTGACATCACCATTTGATTCTTCGGACAAAAATTCATAGGAATACCAAATATTAAAATTATCGATTCAGTTTTTATTTAAAAAATCTGGTGTGGCCATCACAATACATCCCGCCATTTACAGCCCGAGTCACAAAACAGATTAAGTTAATCAATATTTTTGAATATTACTCTAATTTTGACAGTTTATTTCATAAAATATAGTCTAATCTAATCCAAATAACTACCTTTTTTTAAAATCCCTCAACAGGATTAAATCCCAATTACAGAGTGGGTTCACATTCACACACATCCATGCCTTAGTGGGATTCGAACCTATAGCCCCGAGGGCACTCATGACATGAGGCGTTGCTCTAACCATTGAGCCACCGGAGCTATAATAAAATGAAGATTAAATTTTAAATACCGGGATAGAATAGAATTCACTAATCCAAAAATGAGGATTAGCTTAAACATTTTTGTGAATCGTTAATTTTTATTAAACTAAATACATACCTACATATTTAATTATGCTGGAAACTGTATTGAATTCCTTTTCTATTGTTCTATTTACTTTTTTCTTTTTAAAACGTTATTAATATTATTTTGAAATGATTAGTTCTTTGATAGTGACATTTATCTGTCGGTTACATACATTTGAATAACTGCGTTTTATTTGTTTAAAGCGTAGGCCCTGGGATTTAAATTATAGATAATTTTATAAATTTATCCATAAAATATATAAAATAGAGTATACATAAATTTATCAACATCTGGAAAATATTCAAAAATTAACTTATTTTTGAGTGTATGAATAATTTTCCTAAAATTTCAAATCAAACATTGATACAAACCCGCTGACAAATTTTTAAGAGATTATGCGATGCTTGATCTAACAGTAACCAGAATTTTTTATTACTCTGATACCAGAGTCTGTGAAGTGTATGTTAGGTTTTATTCATATTGGACGCATAGTTTGTGTTTGACAGATACGTATCAACGAAGCTTTTTGACACATTCTGCGATTTTGTATCTACATCAATTTTTTTGTTAAAAATGGTATAAAGTGCAATGAAAAGGCGTAAAAGTGCATTCATAAATGAAAATTAGATTTATGGTTTTTGTTTAGGTAAGTCATTCATAAATGTAAGTTCAAATTACCTGAAAATTAGTTTTGATATGTACAGACATCTGTGTAAATGCTTCAAAAACAAGATTAAAATATCGGCAGAACAGTACTCAACAAGACACCTGTGCGCCGTGAAACTGCCATGCGCTTGGCATTATTGGTTATATTTCAGCAATTACGTTTTGATAGTCTCCATATTCTTCTTGCATTTGTTTTAAAAAAACCCGAATCCACCAAGTGAATAATAAATAAAAATGGGTGTATTTATGATTTGGATTTAGAGACCCTAAATTCTGAAGTGTGAATGGAGTCATTACATAATAAGCGGCCAAAGTCTTTAAATCTAAAGTAAAAATCTAAACCTAATTTTCATTTGTGAATGTACCTTAAATGGAGTCATTACATAATATGCGGCCAAAGTCTTTAAATCTAAAGTATAAACCATAAATCTAAACCTAATTTTCATTTGTGAATGCAACTTATATGTTGAAGAAATCTTTTGGTGAGACAATTATGTTGAAATCAAGTTGTGAATGCTAACAAACGTTTTCAAGAGGATCGTAAGACGTGGAAAATGACAAGAGGTCCTGACGTCTTATTTTAGTACATCAATCTCTTATGAAAATATTTCAAAAATTGAGGATATTGTGCTTAATAATTGCCGAATCACTTTAAAGGAGGTTGCTTTATATCCCGAAGATGAAGAGAACATTGTTGAAAAAAAAAACGTTTTTCAATCGCAGAAGAAATAAAACAACGTTGGCATAAGTGCATTATATCTAGGGGGAATGATTGCCTTGAAGGAAACAATATTAATAATTACGAATAAATTATTACTTTTTAGAACAAATAAAAATTCTCATTATTTTATATCAAACCTCGTATCAGATTACCTGATCATAATTGTCAATATAAAATAATTATTGTTTGCATTAGAAATTAATTACTTATTAGATATGCTACTGTAATTACTATAAGATATCATCTGAATTTCATCGTTTATATTTAAAGGTTAAGGCCGTTTAATATACTTCTTGTATATTATTATAATAAACATTATAACTCTGGCTGATACGCTTATCGTTATATGCAGACATATACTCATTTAAATTGTTGTATTTATATCTTGCAAGCAAGACAAGAACTCATACAGTGTGATTACAACTGACACATCGTTCATACATTCAATATTTATCAAGAGTAATCTTAATTAAATAACTTGCCAATATTAAATGCTACTCTTTGTTTGTGTTGCTAAAATTAGTGAGTCATGAAGATAAACAAAAACGTAATTTTTTCGGATGTGCAGACAAAATAATAAAATAAATAGAGTAAAATAAAAGAAGATAAGACAATGAGTAAAACAATAATAAATAGTGAGATTTAAATAAAAATTTCATTTCTAAATGTAACTACAGTTTGTAATAGTTATTTATAATGTGAGTGTGGAATGTATCATATTAGTCACGAAAGAAAAAGTTTAGCCACGTAGCCCGCAGAGCGAGTGGCTAATTTTCTTTAGTGACTAATATACATTCCACACGAGTGTAACACAACTTTTTATCCAACACTTTTTTAAAAACTTTTTAAATCATTTTTAAGTATTCATTCATCGTTTGACACTGACAATTCAATTGATGTAGTATTATTAATTACAAAGTAGCCTTTGAATGGTAGTTATGGTGTTCTTACATTGTTATAGAAAAAAAATGCTGTAATAGTTATTGTCTGTCATTGGGAATTATTTGAAAGAAAAATACATTAAATTGGGTGAAAATGAGGACCTTCCTTTAATATTTAATCACTTAGAAGCACAAGTAGCATCATTGAATTTAATTCCGAAGCAAGTAACCACTAACTCGTTTCTCGTTTTCGTTTCATCAGCTGTACATGACAGCTGTCATAGTGTAGAGATAAGTAACCTATTTTAGCATAAATATTAATATTAATTTAAATAAATAAGTTTCATAATGTTTAATTATTTCAATAATAAAATAATTTTGTAAAATTGCTTTTTATTTATATTAAAAAGAAAACACAAATAATTTGTTGTACATTAGTTATTTTAAATAACCATAGTAACAAGTATATTATGAGTCGGTGTTGGATAAAAGAATTTATTACAGATTAAAAATATATCTGTATACTATTATTCACGAAAGATGACTATTCAAGTGTATTTGTTGGAAAAAAGAATACACAGCACTTTATATAACTGTAAGTTAGCAAAATTTTGTATTAGAAAGAGCAAGATTATTTAACGTATGTCTATTTAATTTATGTGGTGTGACGGATATACGTAAATGGTGACATTACTTTCTAACTCCCTAAAAATAGTAGTGACGTATTTCGTAGAGTTGCAGACATGTAATTATCTATTGCACTGCCCTCTGTACTAATGTTTACCCAATGTCGTTGACATTTATATCAAATTATTAGTCTATGATTTAAGTCAAGTCTATATTTTTGTTTTATTCAAAAACATAGGCAAGGAAAATAAAAAGCATTGTTTAAGAAGACACAAATTTTTTAAATAAATTACATTTAGTTTCTCAATTAAAATCTTTCCATATATATTTCGCGTTGCACGCCTGTAGTTGCGAAATGCAGTGAAGTTATCTGCAAGTAATATTATATCAGACGGCTCATAAATAACCTTGAATAGTCATCTTTCGTAAATAATATTTTTATATAAATCATGTTAAAAATGGCAGATCGAGATTTTGGTGAATAAGTATGTTCTAATGTCTCTAGTATTCGATTTTAACATGTTTACAATGATACGAGTAAATATGTATACTGGTACGAAGTTTAGTCAAGAAGTATCGAAAATACTGTGTAATGAATGTGTCAGGTTTCAGTCATATTGCACGCGTAGTTTGTTTTTGACATATTGATGAATTATTATGACTCACGCAGCATTTCTTATTATATAAAAATGAGAGAATAAAGAATCTGCATTAAATTTTGTGTTAAAAATGGTACAAAGTTCAGTGAAGTGGTGCATAAATTGGAGAAGGATTTTGGTGAGCACGTTATTTCAAAAGGGTTTATGAATGGTACAAAGGTTTTCAAGAGGGTCGTGAAGATGACAAGAGAACCGGGCGTCCTAGCACATCAACCGCTGATGAAAAGGTTGAAAAAATTAAAGATATTTTGCTTAGTAATAATTGCCGAATTACTTTAAGGGAGGTTTCTGAGAAAGTTGGTTTTTCATTCGGGTCATACAAACAACTTTTGCACTTTGCATCATGACAACGCATCGGCTCGCAGTTTCGTACTCTTTCGTGATTTCTTGGACAAAAGCAATACCTTTATGATACCGTAATCCGAATTCACCAGACATGGCTTCCTGTGAATTTTTCTCTTCCTGAAGATGAAAGGACATTGAAAGAAGAATGTTTTACGACCAAGTAATAAAGGCAAAAAATCGCTGAAGGCTATACCACAAAGTACATTCCACAAGAGGTTTGCAGATTGGAAACAACGTTGGCATAAATGCATTTATATCTAATGGTGAAACTTTGAATGAGATAATATTAATATTGATGAATAAATTACTCGCATTACTTTTTGATTTAAACAAATGAAAATTATCGTTACTTACCTATTTTTTGTCTTATTTTATGACAATTTATAAGATACCTATAGGGCATCCAGCCAGTCAATGGATTTACGTCATCGTTTACGGATTTTTGAAATTTTCTTTATATTTTTAAATATATTTTATTAACTGTATTTTATTGGTTTTTCTATCATTGTTATTATTATTATTATTATTATTATTATTATTATTATTATTATTATTATTATGTATTTCACACTATTAATAGAAATAATTACGTTTGGAAATATTATTATTAAGTAAAAATTTGTTAATTTTTGTAAAATGTTTGATTTTTTTTATTATTGGCAATTCTGAACATACATATTACTGAATATTGTATGTCTACCGTGTTCTTCTCAACCTGTATTGAGATTAAGTTTTTGTGATTTTTGGGTGGATTATTCCATTCTTATACCAAAATACTACTCCCTTTTCCGATTATTTCTAAGATTATACTTATCGAAGAACGAAAATCATTTTAAGAAAAAGTAAATATCACCAATAAATTATAAACATAACAATGACATTGACATATAAAATGTCAAATATTTCACATTTTTTGTCCAAAATGAAACTTCGCGACAGTTAACGTAAACAGGGTGAGCCATAAGGGCACTAAATGTGTTAGTAAGACAAAAACGAAGCTATTGGGCATACCTATCGAAGAAAGAATGAAGGAAACCATAAGTAAGATAGAGATAAATACACGATTACTAGTTATTTTGCGGTTCAGAAATCAAATGACGTGAAGCTCAAGTGATCGTATTCGATGTATAATGAGGTATTTCTTCCCGTGACAAAGATTTGTATTTAAGGAGGTATCCCGCAGATCATATTTCAATCCGTTTTACATGCTCATGTAAACTTATTAACACATGACGTCATTGTTTCTAGTGATATTACATTTATGACGTAAACGCATTGACTTACTGGATGCTCTATACATACTTCATTATATCTTTTATAAATTCCGAAGAAAAAGTAAAATAATCTATTGTAATAAATCTTGCAGCCCATACCACTACGAGTACTACTTCCAACGAAAGCAGTTGAACAATTTAATCGTTTGTCATTGACAGATAAATCTGTCAAAAATCAAGAATAGTTTATGTTATATATTCAGTAGGTCTAGTTGCCAATGTTTTAATAAAAAAGACAGACAGAAGATAATGAAAAAAAAGAAAATCTTACTTGTCAATGTCAACCAAAATGCTATGTATTATTTTGAATTGTAAATAAACTGTAATTAATAATAATAATAAAATAAAACATGGTTGCAGCGGTATTCTATTAAGTGCGGTAAACTTGTGAAATATTATTATAATTATAGATACACGAGGAATGTTAGAACCATTGCGTACCGAAGGAGATATGAGTACAAATTGGAAACGGTTTAAAAGACAATTTCTAACATACGTTGATGCATATTATTCTAACGCAAAAACTAAACAGAAAATAGGTATACTTCTTCACCATGGTGGAGAGCATGCTCAAGATGCTTATGATTCTTTCAAGTTTGAAGATAAGGAAACAGACCATTTAGAATCTATTTTAAAGAAGTTTGTTGAACATTTCTTTCAAAAAAAAAAAATATGACATATGAAAGATATTTAATATTTACACGAAAACAGCAAGAGTCAGAAACATATGAACAATATATTTTTGAACAACACAATTTCATCCCTAAACTGAAAATATGGCTTAACATGATCGCCTAACTCTTTATAACTTCTCGGCCACCCTTCCAAGGCATATTTTTTTTAAATTTAATTATCACTGGATTATTTTCAGAATAATTATCTATAAATTTCCAATTTTCCTTAGTCACTGGTAAATGTTTAATTAGCATTAAAATTTGTAACTTTAACTCTTCATCAAAGTCTGTATCTGTATCACAGTTTATAAATGAGCTGGTTTCACATTTTAAAAAAGTATTTTAAAAAGATTGACGCCAGAAATAGCCACGAAAAACAAACTCCCCCCCCCCCTTCCTCCTGTGACGTCGGAATAAATACACCACGTCATTTATAGTCAATAGGAAAATAATTTGTCCACCACCTATGCCTACGCTATTTATATACCTAAATAAAAGTAAGCGATAGTCACATGTTAAATTGTACGTAGGTACTCTGATGTCACATTCGGTTTCATATCATGTGACTTTTTCAAAATATTACACAAATTTCAATAATTAATTGTAACATATCTAATGGATATTTCGTGATATTTTCAAATTTTTCATTAAAGAACAATATCTTTTAAAATTTAGAACTTGGAAGTCATATAAAAATTCTTGCAACAGCCCTATTAGGTATGTGAGTGATATAATTTTATTGAAAATAAAAACCGTAATAAGGTCAGAAAAAAAATTAATGGAATTATATACAAATCTTTTTACAAGAAATTTTATATATGATGTTTACCTATGTAAAATTAAATGAAGATAGGTATTGTGCTGGCCAGAACAGATTTTAAAACTTAATTTAACATAATTTCTACTGTAACCTTTTTAAAATTAGTTGAAATATATCTTTTAATGTGACAACCTGAACCAAATTAAATCTCATTTCATTTATTATGTCAATTTAAGTCCAATTTTAATAACGAGCTCTCCTAAATGCGTCTGAGATTTTCCCGAAGATTTGTCACACCCAACCAATCCTAACCTAACACAATCAAGTATCAAATAACCCACGCTTAGTTTAATATTAATGTTTTTCTCATCGAATTATAATTTCTGGCGTTAGTTCCATATTTTTTACTGTCAACACCCTATCTAGTATCTCATTTCGGTGAATATTCTCCCATTCGTCTCACTTTGAGTCAAGTGTGATGATCAGGAAACAAGCGAAAGTGTTGTGGTCATTTGTTAACACACACCTAAGCCTTCTACGATTTATATTTTCCTCTTTCTCGTTGTTTCCACGTGTTAAATACAATGTCAAATCGATTCACTCATTGGTGATCGCATCAGTTGTGTTGTACGCGTGGTTAACAAGAATGGAGGAACAAGGATGATCGTACGGGGAAGGATTAAGGTAGAATTTAGGCCGTAACGAAAGGGAAAGTATACGACATGAATAATTTGTAGTACGGTATTTTGATAGGGTAACTGATTGGATCATATGCGGCCGCTAAATGTTCTTTGGCAGTTACCCATTAATATTCCAACAGTAGAGTCTCATTTCATAACGAGTGTGAATGCTCGAACGCATCAATTACACAAGTGTATGAAAACCTCTTTCTAGCGAGTTATGTACACATTTTTGTCAGGACCACAAAAAATGGCACAATTAAATACATTTTTAACCTCAAAAATAGTTGTCACCTGCACGACATCGGCTAGTGTACATTCCGTACACGAATCACTGCAATCAATTTTTGTGTTTATCACGCATTCACGTTGTCATTACAAATAAGTTTTATTGTATCTATACAGGGTGTCTTGGAAATAGGGGGACATGGCTTAACCCCAAATTCCTGGGACCAAAATAAGACGATATAACTAAACTTACCTATACCCGACTGTGCGCCGTTTAGCCAGTATTCTGCTTTAAAGTCTTTCTAAAAAAATTAATATTGCTTATAATAATGAAACGCTTTGTTCGATTTGAATGAAATTTGGTATGACAATCAATATGGATATAATTCATCTTTTAAGATGGTATTTGTTATTGTTAGTGAACCACTAGTGTATGAAACTTGGGTATCGCGACCATGATTAAACCATAACTTTTTAATGGCAACGCCAATAATATAAATTTACTGTTTTTTAAAAAAATAGTAAACTTTCGTGTCTCTACGTAAGTTATGATATCTGTAACTATTTAGTCAGAAGAAAATAAAATGTAAGTGCCTGCGCCGTGTAATTTTTAAAATAAATTTTATCTAGCAGTCTATCTAAATGTCAAACTACTAATCTTTAATGATTTTAAACAATTTTTTATAAGTTGACAATCTTCTAAAGTTGTTTAGGAGTGAGCTAACATTATTTAATTGTCTTATTATAATAATAGCAATAAAATACTATAAGGCCGAACAAACGGATATGTTACTAGTTTCAAAATATGGCAAAGGAAATTTTTGATAACCCATAAACAATTGTTACTGTCATTAAAAATTAGTTGTTTGACATTTGGAAAGACTGCTAGATAAAATTTATTTTAAAAATTACACGGCGCAATCACTTACATTTTATTTTTTTCGTTATATATATCATAACTTACGCAGAGACACGAAAGTTTACTATTGAATCTATCTTTCTGAAAAACAATAAATTTACATTATTGGCGTTGCCATTAAAAAGTTGTGGTCTATTCATGGTCGCTACACCCAAGTTTCATACACTAGTGGTTCACTAACAATAACAAATACCATTTTAAAAGATGAATTATATTCATATGCATTCTCATACCAAATTTCATTCAAACCGAACAAAGCGTTTCGTTATTATAAGCAATATTATTTTTTTAGAAGGACTTTGAAGCAGAATACTGGCTAAACAGTGCACTGTCGGATATAGGTAAGTAAAACGGAAGTGAAGACTGGAGTGTGGCAGTATTACCAACTGTTCTATTTATAATTACCTTATCATAAATGTGGAACTATCGTACCAACCATAATTATTGTAAAGAAAAAGGATTAAATTTGCAGAATATCACTCATATTATTTATTTTAATTCTTTGTTATTTTGCGATTTCTCGTAAAAGACAAACGCAAATACCGGTCATTCCTATGCGTTATGATAACACACTAGTGTGTTATGACACATGATCGATATTGACAATTTTCGCAACTAGGTAATCGTGTGAAATCAATATTTTTCTTACGTGGTGGTAACAAAAAAATTATTTTCAAAATAAGGAGTGGAAGATATTGACATTCAATATTTTAGATTATTTAATGTTATTGAATAACAGTTTTTAGTTCCAGCAGTTACCTTCAGCCCAAATATAATGAATTTGTTGTTAGTGGTTGCTAGCTTCATGCCGTGTCCAAAACCATCGAAGCCATATTTTATTAAGTTGTTATTAAGATGTTGTTTGGCGCCATAGGAACTAATACGGTACCTAAGTCAAATTTCAATAACAGGAGTAAAAAAAAGAAATTTTTTCACCACCGGGAAGAGAAATTGATAAGTAAAACATTAAAAAAAGTATGTCAAAATAAACTTGGGGGGGGGGGGTTATTTTGAAAGTTCAGTTGCCCAATATTGGTAGATTGAGATAGAGTATAATGACACAAAGAAAAACTTAGACCTTAATTAATTCACATTGCAAGATACAGAAGCTCAATACGATATAAAATTCGAAATTCTCGAAATTAAATTTCAGAAAATTCAAATTTGTGAAAAATAGTATATTATCTTATTAGGGGTAGAAAGCGGTCTTTCTGTGTTGAACCCTGCTACTGCGGCCGAGGTGACATATACTATATTTCTTCAAGTTTTAAAATATTTTTTCTACAATTTTTTGGATTTTTTTTATTTGTAGAATTTGCAATTTCAGGCTGTGTACACTACAAAACAAAAACGATACAACTGTCAAATAACAATTTTTAATATGATCTGTGTTGCTGTGGCGACTGCCGCCGCAAGCCGTGAACTAAGAAGCTAACATTTTTTACTAGTACAACAATAACAACATTTTTTGTACTAACAAGCAATGAATATCTTGTATAGTGTGTGTACAGTAGCATAATATAAATATTATAATACGCTTGAAGAAAAAATAATATATACATCTCAGGAGAGAATGTTATTCTTCCCACGGT
>OY720450.1:63266344-63278844 GCA_963082715.1 Harpalus rubripes
AATTTAATGGGGTTCTTTCTTTAAACTGACTCAGGGTTTTTATTTTGATTTGGGTGTAACTTAGAACAGTAATTATTTCGTCGAGATGCTCGATGTTATTTTGTAACAATTTAACATGACATCTGACAGAAATATTAATTTATAAATATGTCATCACGCCTTCTGTATATATTCGGCGTTTGACAGGTACATGATTGAAATATTTAAATTTAAAGGGATTTAAATGGCAAAAAATAGTATATAAGATATTTACATAAATGGTACAAGTGCCATACAAATCCAGACGTGGTTTAATTATGTCAAAGGCGGAACTAATTTTATGAACAATGTATGTTGTATAGGTAAACAAGTAGAAGGCTATAACACATATTTCGACTCATACATTAATATATTGTCGTCATTTAAAATCAATGATTAAAAATTTCAGCTTTGTAGTGGGATTCTCCACTATTACCGTATGTGCGTGCGCGTGTGCGTGTGCGTGTGCGTGTGCGTGTGCGTGTGCGTGTGCGTGCGTACGTGCGTGCGTGCGTGCGTGCTTGCGTGCGTGCGTAAGTGCGTGCGTGCGTGCAGTAATACTTGTTCTACATATATTATGGATAAAGTTATAAAATTATCTATAATTTAAATCCCGGATCCTACGCTTTAAACAAACAAAACTCCTTGATTACGCAGTTATTCAAATGTATGTAACTGACAGATTCACTGTCAAAAGACTAATCATTTCAAATTAATAATAGTAACGTTTTAAAAAGGAAAAGTTAATAGAACAATAGGAAAGGAAATCAATAGTTTTTAGCATAAGTAAATATGTAGGTATATATTTAGATTAATAAAAATTAACGATTCGCAAAAAAGTTTAAGCTAATTCTCATTTTTGGATTAGTGAATTCTATTTTATCCCGGTATTTAAAATTTAATTTTCATTTTATTAACAAAAAAGGTAGTTACTTGGATTAAATTAGAGTATATTTTAAGAAATAAACTGCCAAAATTAAAGTAAAATTCAGTAATCCAAAAATAAGGATTAGGTTAATCTTTTTTGTAAATGGCGGGAGGTATATTGTTGGCCACACCAGATTTTTTTATGAAACTTCGTCTAAATAATTGAAAGCGATCTGAATTTCTACAGTCTTAATTGTTATTCGATAAGCCGTAATAATTTTTTCAATATTCTATGACTTGGATTTTAAACTTTTATTTATTCTGAAATAGTGGAATTCGCGAATGATTGGAGTCATAAATAAATTGATCTATTTCATCACTTATATAAATATATTCAAAGTAATTTTCATTGTCAATAATTAGAAATAAAAAATACATAAATAAATATATCAACACGGTATATTACCCATTGCTGGGTGTACCAATTTGCTTTGTATACAGATTTCGGTAAAGATGATGGTATATTTGTACCGTGCGCATGTTTACCAGGCGCCTCCTCACGGGCACTCATTGTTGGCATGGAGAGTGCACCACAGGGGTCAATTTAGTGCCATTTAAAATAATTTCTTCTATTATTACACATGTAAATTAACTGATTTGAACTGTAATCCACAAAATTAGTATCGTTGAATAACAAAATTTTAACTTAATACCTTGCACTGGGGAGATACTATTCACAATTAACTGATTTCCTATGTTAATTTCCCATGTGTCGGTCGGCCTAAGACACCCGGTATAATTATGTTGTTACAAATGCTAGCGTTAATTATATTCTCAGAATTACTACTATATATTATTGTTTTATTACGGCTTTTTAGTACCTACATTCTTATCAATGAGATTGAAGTCCAGATATTTTTATTTTGCTAAAATATCCTTATAATTCCGGTTATATATGATAGAAAAAATAATTGTCTACTCATATACTCGTACATACCGTTAGGGTGTTCTCCAATAGGAAAATATGGTACAGAAAAAAATCGACTTACTTTTCAATATAGAGATATCAACATATCTAGTGATGCACGACGAGGCGACAGTACTCTCGCATCTCGTCTCGTCTCGTTGCATTATGCGAGACGAGAACGAGAGCGAGATTGTAATTTAAAATTCGATGCGCGATCGATATAACAACTGCGAGAAACGAGAAAGTCTCGCAATAAAAAATATTTGTAACTTTATAGCTTTGATTCATACAATTCAATGAAAAATGTACCGTACAGGGAGTGGAGTCAACGGCAATTCGTGCATAGAACAGATGAATGTGAAAATTATATGAATTGACTATATTTTTTTGAGTCTATCTAGAGTCGAATGATATCTGTCGCAGAACGAGGAAATGCAAAATAAAGACTAAATCGTTTTTGAATCCTATAGAACTAGTTTTTCTCCAACATTTCAGCCCCTAATTCATCCCATATAAACTACGGTTAATAAAATTCTTGTCGTCCCTGAATAGTAAAGGATCATATATTAAGCGTCGATAGGAGCCAACACGGAGTGAAGCGGAGTAATTGGTTGCCAGCGGGTTCCCAGTGTAGCATTGTTTTATGAGTAAATCTTACTTAAATATTGGTATATAGTTAATGATAAAGTGTAGAAACTTTTAGTTACAAAAAATAATATTGTCTTTTGTAGTTCAACTCATACGTAAATACCGAGGTAAATACGTAGTGCGCAGGCGCTTATTTTTACAGCGAGACTCTCGCGCGAGAACGAGACGAAACCCAAAAAAATGTGCGAGAACGAGAGCGAGATCGAGATTGAAGATCCGAAAATGAGACGAGATCGATATTTTATATTTCTCGTCTCGTCTCGCGTGCATCATTAAACATATCACAGTTTGTCACATGAAAAATGTAATATTTTGAAACTGTTGATTTAATTGTAGAAAAGAGAATAGAACTTAAATATTAAGTACCTGTTTGTTATCATTTTTAAGTGTTACGAACATAAACATTTAAGATTGCAAATTATATCACCAACAACTCTTTTCGCAAAGCATATAATGATCGTAAATTAGTATTGTTTACGACATATTAACAAGAATATTAAGCTTTTATGATGATATACTATATCGCAAGTGATGACAAATTAAGCAATTTTTTATTATTTGATAAATATGAGATTTGTAGTAAAGATAAAAATGTAACAATTTTATCGCCACGTGAGAAATAAAACACCTCGTTTACGAGATCTTTTGCAATCAAAATATCAAAAAGAATTAAACATATGATGTTTCTTTTATAATGTAACGGTTGTAAACCTAAATTATCCTTTACTAAAAGTTAAACACAGTTCTCTAATAACATGATGGAGTTGTATGAAGCCGAGAAAGCAATTAAAATAAGATTTTAATTATATCCTGATATGATACTTATAAAAAGTTGACGTGGGGATTCACAGCCGCCTATATAAGAACAGTATGACTTCTAATTATTAAAATATTACAATTATATTCGTTAATTAAGAATAATTTAAATAAATTACCTGTCAATAAAATGTATGAATACGGTACTGTCCATTCTTGGTATTGTTTTACACGAAATAAAGTTGATGAAAATTGTGTCAATATGTCATAAGTTTAATAAATGATATTTTAATGAAATTATTTTGGACTCATGACTTTCTTTTCCCTTTTTGGTTGCAGATACTTCCTTATTCAACTAGTATAAAGACAGTTGTGTCTCAATTAGTACTCGAAAAGACGTGGGTAAAAATCTTTCATTCAATAATTATTTATGAAACGATACCGCTGTAATCGAATAGTAAAATAAATAAATATGGATAAATTATAAATTTCTCGACATTGTTATAGATTAGTTTGTAACAATTTCTCGAAATCTCGGTCATACAGCTATTATTATTACAAAACAGACGTTTCGGTCTACACTTACATATCTTCACCAGGGCAAGACAGAACTTACAGATTCATAATAAACATTAAATCATGTATGTTTACATAAATGCATTCGTTAGGTATCGGTCTGGAGAGCGAACAGATGTGTTTCAATTGCGAATTTTTATAGTATGATGATAATACTAAATGTTTAAACAAATTTATTTATGAGTAGATACTTCATGCAGATTCTTTGCTACGAATGTAACCCGACATACACTTCACAAACCGTGGTACCAATATATTATGAAATGTTTTACATTGTCATGGTATTTTACAGCTTTGGTTTATACCATAAAAAGTAAAATTCTACTTAAATGTTTTTAAAAATATATAGATGATTCATGTAACAGTTCAAGGCTTCAGAAATATGAATTCTAGATACCAAAACGAGAAAAAAAATCTGGTGTGGCCAACACAATACCTCCCGCCGTTTACAGCCCGAGTCACAAAAAAGATTGAAGTTTTTTGCATTAGCGAATTTTACTCTAATTTTGACAATTTATTTATTAAAATATAGTCTGATCTAATCAAAGTAACTATCTTTTTTTCAAACCCCTCAACAGGATTAAATCCCAATAACAGAGTGGGTTCACATTCGCACACATCCATGCCTTAGTGGGATTCGAACCCACAGCCCCGAGGGCACTCATGACATGAGGCGTTGCTCTAACCATTGAGCCACCGAAACTATAATAAAATGAATTTTAAATTTTAAATACCGGGAAAGAATAGAATTCACTAATCCAAAAATGAGTATTAGCTTAAATATTTTTGTAAATCGTTAATATTTATTAATCTAAATACATACCTACATATTTAATTATGCTGGAAACTGTATTGAATTCATTTTCTATTGTTCTCTTTTTTTCCTTTTTAAAACGTTACTAGTATTATTTGGAAATGATTAGTTCTTTGATAGTGACATTTAACTGTCAGTTCCATACATTTGAATAACTGCGTTTTGTATGTTTAAACCGCAGGCTCTGGGATTTAAATTATAGATAATTTTATAAATTTATCCATAAAATATATAGAAAAAGTATTAATGCAAATCTATAGAAAATTTAATAATCTTTAATTTTTATAATAACATTAATCTCGAAAAAATAACATTTAAAGACATTTTTCGAAGAAAAACTATTTTGAGCTTTTAGTAAAGTGCTATTTTCGGTTATCCGATTTTCGCCAAAATCTAATAGGTTCTTTCCAATACAGAAAAAGTTCGAAATACAAGATTTCAAAATTTTCCGAATGATAGTATTTGAGTTAGAGTGGAGGATCCACACACACATACACACATATACACAGACATCATCGTGAAAATGTTAAAATTGGAATCTAGGGATCTTAAAACGTGCTCATTTACCAAAATCTCGATATGCGATTTTTAGCACGATCCCTATACCTCCCTGACCAAGGGGAGCGGGAGGTAAAAATCCCAATAAACATTGGTGCCATAACGCTACCTAACAGAGATACCGATGATTTTATATAAAAAATCTGATGTGGCTAACACCAAACCTTCCGCTATTTAATTTTTATTACTTTAAATATACATACTTACATATTTAGTTATTGCGGAAACTGTATTAAGATCCATTCCATATAACTATGGTTCTATTTACTATTTTCTTTTTAAAACGTTACTATTATTAATTTGAAATAATTAGTTCTTTGACAGTGACATTTATCTGTCAGTTACGTACATTTGAGATATGAACCGTGTAACCAAGGAGTTTTGCTTGTTTAAAGCGTAGCCTCCGGGATTATAGTTATAGATATTTTATAAATTTATCCATAAAATATATAGAAAAAGTATTTATGCAAATCTGTAGAATATTTAATAATCTTTAATTTTTATAATAACGCAAATCTTCCAAAAACATTTGAAGTTATTTTTCGAAGAAAACCAATTTTGAGCTTCAAATAAAGTGCCATTTCCGGTTATCTGATATAAACCAAAATCTAATGGTCTCTTCCCATATTAGAATAAGGTAGAAATACAAGGTTTCAAAATTTTCTGAATGAAATATTTTTATTTATTTATTTTTTATTATACACACACACACATACACACAGATATCATCGTGAAAATATTAAAATCGGATTCTAGGGACCTTAAAACGTGGTCATTTATCAAAATCTCGATATGCGATTTTTAGCACGATCACTATACCTCCCTTACCAAGGGTAGTGGGATGTAAAAACAATAAATATTGGGTTAGTTTTTTTATTGGGTCATAAATACTTCATTATAAAAAGAATCTTAGAGCAAATGTTGAAAATGACCGAGGAGTGGTTTGGTATACATGAAATGTTATTAAATTTCAATGAAAAATTGACTGACCTCTATTATCAATTGTAACGTAAAGCTGATATACAATAAATAATAATATTATTAAATGTTCAAAATGAAAGCAATTGCATTTAAAACACAAGAAGTCGCATTTGTGTCAAATGAAATAAATAATAGGGGATATAAGGATATAGGTCAACTCTTTTCTACTGCTGGAAGCGTAGCACTAGTGTTTATCGGGATTTTTTTTTCTCGTGTTGGGTACATATTTAAAATTCATATTCCCAAGCCTTGTACTGTTACATGAAGCACCCTGTATAAGAAAATTACTATTACTGCGAACTACTATTCATTTTCTTATAAATATTAAATTTTATAATTGCTTTTAGTTTTCCATGTAATAAATTTCTCTGTATTGAATTTTAATTGCTATTGACTGTCCGACGATCATTATTTATCGAGTTCAATTTCTCAGCAACAAATTTTCTTGTGATAAATTTTCTTATAATCTTTCCTTGCGATCAATTTTTTTCGCTATCAATTTAATGGCGACAACCTAATCAGAACAAAAAAAAATCTGTTTCAAAATCAAGAAAATCTATAACTACAAAATCAAAACTGGAATTAGTTAAAGAGAAGAATACTACTATTAAAAACATACAGCAAGTAAAACAGCAATATCGAGGAAAAGTACTACTTTGGAAAAGATAAAATCCATTTGCCATCTAGGTCCAGGGCTTACAGGTCATTAAATAAATAAATAAATAAATATATCATCACGGTTTACTACCCATTGCTGGGTGTGCTAATTTGCTTTGTACACAGATATTGGTAATGATGAAATATTTGCACCGTGCGGGCGCTTACCAGGCGTCACCTCACGGGCACTCATTGCTGGCGTAGAGGGGTGAATTATGTGCCATTTAAAATTGGAAATATTTGGCATCAGTCGGGATCGAATCCGGTTCCCCAGATACAGCCGCTTATCCCTTTTCCATTCGGGCTTATCGAGCCGCAGTGTTTTACAACTGCTGTACGGCCGGTTGGATTTCAGCCATTGCTATATTTTTTAAAAGATGTATAGTATCCGAGTTTGATAAATAGAAGTTGCTGTATTTATTTTTTTACGATAAATCACATATTGTCGGTCGACTCTCGGGTCGACTGGGATCGAACGCATAGAACATAGTCGGGTGACATCACTGCGAGCTAGAAGATGTGCGCTTTGAAATTCATTTACATGCATAGGTAAATAGGTAAAATCCATGAATTAATGTAAAAATAGTTGACTAAATCTCCATCTAAAATGAAAAAGCTTCTAAAGCTCTAGTAAATAAGCCAAAATCGCCTAAACCGAAAACAATCAAGCCAAAAGTTGTTAAGATAACGCTGCTTTGTTAAGAGAAAGAGAAGAAATAAATAAACACAATACGAGTAATGGTGCGATTATGGTCACTTCTGTAAATATTGTTAAATTTAAATTTAAATAACTCTTTAAATTTGAAACTTAAATTATGTATCTTTGTGTTATTATGGTCAAACAAATTTAAAAAGTTTATTTAAAGAATGAAAGGTAGCTATAGCTATGCAACTATCTTCACTGTTTACGAACTGACAAAAATTTAAATGTTTTGTTAGGTTACGAATGAAATAACATGTATGTAAGTTTTCATATAAATAAAATAAATAGTTGTGTTATTCATTTAATATTAATTTTCATGTAGAACTTGTATTGCACCAAAAAAACTCCGAGCCGCCAATATATCAAATGAACAATATGAAGAGTATGTTTAATTCATTGAAAAAGATTTTGTCTACAGCAGGAATTATAAATCCTACACTACAAAAATGGGAGAAATCAACAATTGATAAATGGAAACAAGTCAGTTCATATTTCTGTAAATGAATGATTACTTTTAAATGTATAGGGCCCAATTGAGGCAGGTGTGAACGTTGCAGCCGCACTAAGTCCCGCGATTTGCCGATTTGTAAATAATTCATATTTATTTACTCCAAAATCAAATTATTGTAGATCAATATTTTTCGAGATATTTTTGTATTCTTTAAAATGTTAAGGCAGAAGTTATAGCTCATTTCATAGAACAAAAAAGTTTATAACAATAAAATTATTAATTACAATAAATCAAAATTTAATACATGAAAATGACTAATAACATAAATAATTCTGTATGTATTTTAGTTATCAATTTTTGACGCTGTTCTTAATTTGCCATCCGTAGGAAATGTATAAGCTGCTTAATACTTTGGCGGTCATTCAATCTCAAAATCCCATAAAACCAACATAAAATGAAAATGTCCAGAGACTGAGAGACATTATACTAGTCACAACATTTTTTTATATGAGAATTAAAAAGCTGTCTATTCGATGGCGCAGATGCTTAGATGTTCAGGGAAACTTGCAACTAAATAGAAAAATTACCTCTAACTAAATAAAGAGTTTTTAAAAAGCCGGTTTATATTTGATTGACCTTCGAAAAATTTGATTTTCAAATGCCCGGCGCTAAAATTATCGAATATCATCTTCTTCGCCAATCATTTGTAGAATTATTGGTATGAATTCCATATTAGAACAATTTTTTGAGTGAAGTAAACATTTAATATAACCTCAAATTTAGTGTTACGGCGAACATTTTGGGGATGTAAAGTTACAGAGGAATTTACAGTAAAATTTAATTTTAAATTGTGACCATAATAACTTTGAGATTTAAATTATGTTGCCTTGGTACTTACAGCGTTAAATTTTTAAATTTATTGACCATAATCGCACCATAATATTAGTATACTATGTACCTAAATCTATAAAAATATGTAAGTCTTCTAAAAGTTTTCTTGACCCTCGTCTTCCCAAATTTCAAAATTCAGCGCCGCTACTGATTATCACATTCCCACTAATTACTTCTCAAGTAAACAAGATATGTCCTCCTTATTGTTTACAGATCTACATCAAAGGTGCACCATCCAAATTAGGAAACCAGCTTCTTACAATGATATAGTTATGTACTATTTGTATATGCGCGCAAAAACTCTTTAATCCACATTATTAACTCCATTGTATGGTGAATAAATCTTGCCGGGCTTGTACAGTGTCTCCTAACACATCGTTTAAGTTGGACATGTTCGCGTAGGAGTTGATTATAACGCGTTGTAGATGTCGATGTTGTTGTCGACTGCTGGAATATCTCAGTTCGAATCATTACCCTCACTCGTATTCCAATTAGCCAAATTTAGTATTCCGGGCAAGTTGACCGCGAAGACGACCCACATGAGAGGATTTCAAACTGGGAGAATTCGGACGAGATTATCTGAAAAAATTAAAAAGATATTTGGGATAAAATATATTATCACTACTTACTTAAAATATTTTGAGAGATGAAGTATTATTACTCGACAGTCTGGGAAGGAAAGTGAGTGAGGGAGGTCTAATGTGGGTTCTCTGTTTATTTTATAAGCCTAGTTAAGATTGAAGTCTTTTATTTAAATTTAGTTTCCATTTTGATCTATTAAAAACATAATTGGTTTAACTTTTAACTTTTTCATTTTCTTTTGAATGCCTTTTTATTTTGAATTTTTACTTGTAAAATTCAAGTGTACGAATAATTTTGTTATTATAGGAGTTTTTTTTATTAAAGCTTTACACGTAGTTTTTAAATTTTTATTATTGTGGATACAAAATTTGACGACGTTTCGGCCTTGTTTAAGCCATTATCAAGTCAGACGATGTTAATTACAATATTTAAAAAGATTTATTTGATATCTCTCATTCAAAATTTTGACTAAATGTAACTAACATCCTAGGAAAACTTGGAGAAAAACAGCTTGGTGAAAACGTTTGAAAAATGTTTTTTTACATAGCCGACGTTTCGGCACCAAGTATGCCTTCTTCAGGAAAATGTAAACTTACTGAGTTGAAAATTTGTTTAAAAATGTTGAATTAAACAAATTTCCCCAGTTTTCCCAGTAATGATGCACGCGAGGCGAGACGAGACAAAAAATACAAAATATTGATCTCGTCTCGTTTTCGGATCTGCAATCTAGACCGGGCGCCAAAAAACATTCCGTTTGAAAAAACCGGTGGATTCATTCTGATTGATGATTTAAGTTCAGAAAGACCTAAAGAATGAAATTCTGAATGTTTCCGGACAAAGTCAGTGGTCAATTTTTTTTTATAGGGGGTATAAGAATTATTGAATGAAATAGCTGTAATGGTCAAGAAAACGTTGTTTATTACTACTAAAAAGTTGTTGCTGTGGGGTATGAAACTACAAACACCACGAATATTATAAAATACAAATTTAATATGGTAAAAAACCGCGTGCCTGAGTGTTTGGTCGCGAATCTGGGAAACCGGGTTCGATCCCGACCGATGCCAAAAAGAAATATTTCTAATTTAAATGGCACAAAAGTTACCCTTGTGGTGCACTCTCCACACATTCATAAGTGCCCGTGACGTGACGCCTGGTAAATGCCTGCACGGTTTCCGGATACGACCGATGGTCGTTTTCATTGTTTCCCTCTCCGCAGCAGTTTATACCAGCTCCAAAGTATTGTAGCGGGCCATATTGTACCCGACACGGTTTAGACGTTTTAGTTATAAAAAAGTTTTCACATAACGTCAACCTAGGTAGTGTGGTATCTTATTTTGATATCTGAGTTAACAAATTTAAGCGCAAATTCTAATGGTTGCTGATAAAAAAAAATAGTTAGAGACCAAGTATATTACATTTAAACATGCCCGTGTTGCCAGATCATAGCCCTTCGACCCCTTCTGTCCCTGTATTAGTAAAAAAATTCCCACTTTATTAAGCTATGTTTCTTAAACAATATGCCCAAAAAGTTATTTTTATTTTAATATTTGTCATTTATATATTTCTATAAACTGAGATGTTTTCCAATAAATGGGAAGCACTGTTTTGAAGCTACAGTGAAAAATGTGACATTTACTATTGCTTGATATAGAAAACATATACAAAAAATCTTTGATTGCATTTATCTCAAATTTGAGATGGTCAATCGATTTTACCAATAAGAAAATATGTAAATATTATTGTTCTGTACAATAACCAGCCACTGAGAGAGTAAGCCAGCTCAACGTGGCGCCGGTACCAAGCCCGAGTAAATGGTGAGGGTTGGTGGTAGGAAAATCATGCGACGGTAAAATCTTCGCCAAAACCAAAGACGGAAAGTGTAGGATCGGAAAATGGTATAAGAGCTAGGGTGTACCTCGCAAGTGACATGCAGTTGTAGCCTCGCCTGACCCCTGTGCCAAGTCGGTTAGGTCTACCCCGTCATGGACATAGACCGGTAGAGGTTAAAGAAGCCAGTCCTCAGGATTAGAACTCTCAATCTTGGGAGTGTGAGGAAGGGCAAAGAGGAGGAAGGACTGTGACGCAAAAGACTTGAGTGAGAAAGGACAGTGTGAAGATGTGTAGGACAGTAATAATTGGAGGAGAAGAGTAAGGAAAAGCTACCCCTATGAATAAGAAGAAGAAGATACTACCTTAAAAAGATAAGTGACAATCGTTATGAACACATTTACAGAGAGAGATACAGTTTAAATCATTTTTTACAACTACGAGACATTGTTCTACAGTCTGAATTACATTTGCAAGACCTAATTAAAGAGTCTGGCAGAGGAGGTTTTATCATTTTCGTCGGGTGTGACTTGGAATTTCGTAATTCATAGCCGAATTGGAGGAAGTTCAGAGGCTCGAACAGTGGTTGTAGTGATTTTTTCCATAAATATTTTTGGGTTGCAGCACTTAAACAATGTAAAAATAAAGCATCAGAAGTAAAAATAATTTTGGTTAAATTGAAATTGAACCCAATATTACGGGTAATCACCTTGTAACGTAATTCATCTGATGTAATTTTTGTTTAGCAAACAAATAAGTGCAGACTTGAAATGAATGAAATTGCAAAGGAGTTTCTGGGTTATTTCCAAAAGTAGAGAGAGCATCTTGATGCAGCATACAGACATTGTTTCTTAGCTCCTACCCGGTTTGTCGTGACCCAAACAGTTTCACTGTCTGAAATAACCGATTTGCATGTACTCTTTGAACACATGTTCTACCTGTAGTTTCGGTGGTACTTGGTTGTTTTGGGTATAATATGACAAAATACACTGTTTTTGAGGCATCTTGAAATCTTTCTCACTTAAATTTGTTAACTCAGCATTCAATATAAGCTACCACACTACCTAGGTTGACGTTATGTGAAAACTCTTTTATAACTAAAACGTCTAAACCGTGTCGGGTACAATATGGCCCGCTACAATACTTTGGAGCTGGTATAAACTGCTGCGGAGAGGGAAACAATGAAAACGACCATCGGTCGTAT
>OY720450.1:63283844-63561344 GCA_963082715.1 Harpalus rubripes
TAAGATAAAAATCAATAATTAGAAGTAATATTTCAACATAAACAACAAAACAACTTACCATTTTCAGGTTATATGAAATTCATCTGTCATGACTACCACCTCTAGAATACGAAAGGCGCCAAAAACAGTACGTTTATAGATTTTCTAAACGTCGTGTTTTCAGTGATAAACAGTGCTTTTATAGAAACATAAGAACACCGAAATAGAAAAAATTATTAAAGTTATAGAATATTCGACGTACTCGCCTGATTTGACAAGTAAGGTGGAAAAATCAATAAATTTCAACATCACTAAACTTCCCCATTGGTCGGCTTTACAGTCCCACCACTTGACAAATTATATAGAATATATTTCAGAACTTTACTTACATAATACCTTGTAGAGAATTTCGTATACAAAAATTGAAGCAAAAACAAGCTACGTACCCACTGCACCAATAAATTTTGGTAAAAAACCTAAATTTATTAATTTTAATCAAAATATTCTTGGCAACAATATTTTATTTAATATTTATAACATCTGAACAATGTAAAGGCACCCATTTTTAAAAACGTCTATTTTTGAGTTTTTATGAAAATGTACAATAAATTTGAATGTATAACACCTCGTGAAATTGCCAAAGCAATAGAATTCGAATTGCACTTTGAAAAAACAGAATGATATATCTCATGAAGAATTTAAATATAAAATTATACGAGTATCTTTTTTTCCCTGGCCCATAAGATTTACAAATTTTGTGAGAAAACCTGATTAATCATAGTGGAAGCCTGTAGTTACTCGTATGCCTACTTTATAAATAATAAATCCGCAAATAAAATTTACATACACAAGTGCATAATTAACCATAGAAATTTTTTAACCCAACAAAAAGTATATCAAACCGTATTTGATATATCAAAAGTACAGCACACTATGCGTTCCTTCGCTCAATAAATCACAATTCTGGGAGCATTTAATAGGAAGCGACTTTACTTGTACGATATATTAATTTATATCGCGGATCCCCGATGAAATACACCAATTTTTATTATTCTTAATCGAGAGTGGTTGAAATAACACGCAAAGCCTCTCCTTCGGCAGATATTAAATCTTCTTTCGACGTGAAATAATGCATCGTTCCTCTACTGCTTGTAACCTGTACAGCTACGGCTGCACTTGATGGAATGCAATGCACTACCCGGCTCTGTTTTTCAACAGTTTTTTGCGTGGGATTTGAACCCGGAACACAGAAGATGCAAATAATTGCAGAAGAGGTATGTAATTTACTGGTTTATCTTATCGTGATTCGCCACTGTTTTAAACAACGGAAAGTAATGATATGGTAAATACCACGGTTTAGTATCTATAGGTGAAAGTACGAGATGCGTTGATATGGCTAAGTAACTGGGAAACAAAATGGCGCCAACGCGACCCGTTACTATTTGACAGGCGTTTGACAGTTGGTGTGCCGGTTGTGGTTACAGGTTAAAATGAGTTCTCGTTTAAGAGAAAATGTTTTACTACAGGATGCACAACAGGGTATGGATCAAATAAAGAGAAATATAGTCTTTTTAAGGTGCGAAAATGTGCAATCTTGCGAGAACCAGCTATGCTATAACCATAGAAACAGGTATTATGATAAAGAAAATTCGGATTGAAAAATGTCAATGTCAAGTGCATTTGACATAATATGTTTGTTTTATAATTTTATTGGAAATATGGAAACCTTCTGTATGGAATTTGTATAAAATACATACATAGAACTGACAAAAAATAAAAGGTAATATATTGAAAATATAGAATATTATGCGTTATATATGAATAATTTAATATTTTAAATATTTTGTATAAAAACCGGGTCGCAACAAAACCTGACATCTAGCGGCACACTGTATGAACTAGCCCAGTTAGTTAGTCATTGTTTGTAATGCATTGGGATACGTCGTACACTCACCTATTGGGATTTTCAAATGAGAAAACGCTAACTAGCATCGAATGTTAGAAGTACAAACAGTGGTACACATTTGACTTTTACATGAAACTACAATTATATGACTACAAAAACTCTATTATACATACTTTAATTATAAATAAAAAATACTAGTAAATGAGCAAATAATACGAAAACTAAAAAAATGCAATTGACAGCAATGCTGCGCTTACAAATGTCAACAAAAAGTGTACATTGTTTAATGCGATCAGCGCCATCTCTTGATACTTGAAAATCCCAATACATAGTACACCGTGGTAAATACCAAAAAGTGAAATGAAAGAATTTTACTTGTAAAACTGCTTTTACTGTAATTAGTTTTTTGCTTCCAAATGAGGAAGTAAAATTAAAAACAAAATGGAAAAAGAAAGTAATTGGGATATTCAAATAAGAAAACGCTAACTAGCGGCGAATATTATAACTACAAACAGTGGTACACATTTGACATTTACATAAAATTTCAATTATATGACTACAAGAATTCTATTATACATATTTGAAATGTAAATAAAAAATACTAATAATTAAAAAAATAATACGAAAAGTAAAGAAACACAATTAACAGGAATGCTTCGCTTACAAATGTCAACAAAAAGTGTACCATTGTTTATTGCGATTAGCGCCATCTCTTGATACTTGAAAATCCCAATAGGTTACAATAATTTTATTATTTTTTCTAGCATTTAGCGCTGTTCTCTTAATTTTGAGCCTAACTAGTAAGTCATGATATTTGAACATAAATTTTGATGTAACATTTTAACTTCATTATTTATCAGTGCAATAAAAAAGTAGATAAAAAAACGTTATTTCTGCAACAATTAAGGAAAAATATGCTTTATCTTCGTGGTGCACACAAGATTTTTTTATACTACAATTTGGAATATGTGGAAAATTGTACTGGTAATATTTACAATAAATAAAGATTTAAGCTATTGGTTATAACAAGAAATGATAGTCTAATTTTTGGAAAGAAATACTGTACTACACGTAATACGGAAAAATTCTTTTTTTACAAATCTATTAAAAGTGGGCTTTTTAATGCTTGTTTTAGCGTTAAAAATGTCATTTTATGACACCAGTGTTAAAAGTGACTAGTGTTAAAAGTGAACGTCAAAAAAATTATTAGAAATACAAATTTAAATTTAAAAAACTGATATGGCCAGCACATTACCTTTCGTCAGTTCTACGTATTTTGTACAAATTTCATACAGATAATTCCTTGCTAAAGATTCTATTTTTTGTACATTACCTTCCGGCAGTTGCATATATTTTATACAAATTCCATACAGAAAATTAATAGCAAAAGATATTATATTTCTAGTAAAATGATAAGACAAACACCCTGTGTCAATTTCACTTGACACTGACGTCTTTCAATCAGAATTTTCTTAATATAGTAGCTGTTTCCATAGCTATGGCTACTTTATGAAATTTAATTTCTTTATAATTTTTTAATACTATATCCATTTAATATTAAGTATATTAAATGCAGTCAAATCGTATAGAGAATAAAATATTCTTTAATATTTATAATAACATCAAACGTGAAAAAATTATATTTAACATAGTTTTTTATGAAATTTAATTTCCTTATAATTTTTTAACTCTATATCCATTTAATATGAAGTATAAAATGCAGTATAGAGAGTAAAATATTCTTTAATATTTAAATAACATTAAATGTTAAAAAATGATATTTAACACAGTTTTTTCAAGAAAAACTGTTAAAATCTTCAAATGATGGTACTTGCGGTTGACCAATTGTAACCAAAATCTAATCAGCTCTTCATATGGATGTAACGAAGAAGAATACGAAACAATTATAATTTTTGAAATTGTAGTATTAGAGTAATCGCAGACGAAATTTTTGTTACACACATGCATACACACACATCCACATACACACACATACACACACGCATCATCGTAAAAATAGTAAATTCGTATTCTAGGGACCCTGGTTTGTAATGATTCGAACTGGATTTATTCCGAGATTTATTTGTACGATCCAGAAAAAAGCAGCACTCGGCTACTTGGATTTTTCAAAATGAGTTTGAACTAACAAAATAATTTCAATTAATCTATAAAATAATTAGTTACTCTATGAGAAATAACGAATTTCACACTATAACGGTACCTATAAAAAAATATAAAAAATCCGAATGGCGATCCTTTTCCAGAAATTAGTATTGTGAGAGTTAGGCAATCGCTTACGGTTTGCGACAATTGGCAGGAAACTTTAGCGTTTCAATGGAAGATGTCTGAAAAATTATCTGGTGTATCCACATTTTTCGACGGTACTGTATGCATGTAAAATAATAGGCACTTATAGTAAAATGCATATTACAAGAACACTTTGCCGTAAATCGATTTAGCAATTGCATCTATAAACCAACAATGGGGACCTTTAGTTTGCGGTTACATACCCCTAATACATCATACAAACAGGCAAGGACAGGGTCGGTCACTTTACATTAAGAATTATTTGAAAGAAAATATTTCACGATATTTTTAAATACAATTTAAATGTTATTACAAAAACAAGTACAACAAACGATAAATTTTAAAATTTATGCAGTACGTGGTCACTGTATTATTAGTACCTTTAAAATATGTCACATTTATCTTATATACATATATGCATTTAATAATTTTTTAATTATAATTTACAAAATATACAATACAAGAAGATGCAAGTTTGACTAAACATCACTATCTGAATCTGAATCAGTAGTACTGTCTGAATTAATTAATTAATTTTAATATTCAGGTTTTTCTTTAATCTGTCTAATTTATTTAATCTTCTAATCTTGTTTCGTATTTCCAAATTATGCACAAAGAAGTAAGCCTATTTCAAATATATAATTACTTAAACCCACGAAAATAAAATAAGTTTTTGGTAATTTATAATACAGTGACCATGTACTGCATAAATTTTAAAATTTATCGTTTGTTGTACTTGTTTTTGTAATAACATTTAAATCTTATATAAAAATATCGTAAAATATTTTCTTTCAAATAATTCTTAATGTAAAGGGACCGACCCTGTCCTTGCCTGTTTGTATGATGTATTAGGGGTATGTAACCGCAAACTAAAGGTCCCCATTGTTGGTTTATAGATGCAATTGCTAAATCGTTTTACGACAAAGTGTTCTTGTAATATGCATTTTACTATATCCTCATGGTTTGATTATTTGAAAGCTATCATCATAAAGTATTCTATCTAATTCGACGCATCATTAATCTACAATATAAATGTAGTAATGTCTATTCAACATAATTCATGTCCCATATCGAATAATAACAAACTTCCTGCGTCAAAATTTAGCATAATCAACCCTTGAAGCGTACCGCTAAACCTTCCATTTACATTTACAAAGTCCTTGTACATTAAGTCCGATGATATCAATACATTATCATATAAATACAGCTCTTAACTTCCAATCATCATCAGCTACAAATCAACAAACAAGACCGTATCTTCCACATCTCACGGCTTCTGTCAATGTTACTCATTTACCACTCTTCAGCTTCACATACAGTGGCGAGGCGTGGATCATTGAGAATGAGCACCATCGCGTTCTATTCAGGCTCATTAGCATGTGGTTTGATACTTTATAAATCATAAGTGTCTGGAGTAGCCGCTTTGAAATCGCCGAACGATGACTAGAAAATTGATGATTGATCTGTAACCCGACTCCAACTTTTTGTAGATGTCATTCAGTGATTTGAATACGTGGCAAAGGTGGAAGAATTGTTGGCGTTTATTAATCTTGTTAGAGAGATCACGTTTTGTATGAGATTAATTTATTATTGTTGTTACGGTTGTAATCGATCGTTTCAACATGATGTCTGGAATTTGATAATGGTATTTACACTTTCCGGCCTAAGAAGAAATATTTTGTTGTGACACCAATGACAAATTTAATCCGGCATTGGCAAATGACTTAACGTACGTGTTAAATGAAGTATTTGAATTATCTAGATGTTATTGCAAAATATATCGTTATAAGGGGGCAGTGGCCAGTAATTTGAAAGATTGAAATTCCCTGACATTCTCAGTGGCGAGATTTAATTTTTGATAGAACATAATTTTTTATAATTAAATGATTTTTTTTAGTTTCTAAATACATTTTAAATAAATAATAGTACATTAAGATACAAGTTTCATAAGTCATGATTTTAGCGCACGAGCGAGCGCACAAGTCATTCTTAGTAACGAGCGGTTTGCCGCGAGTTTTCTAAAGGGACAAGTACGAAACGTGTATTTTATACTATTTTATATATTTTCATAATTTTTTTCAAAAAATCTACGTTATTTCATATCCAGGAATTTTAATTTCGGTTGTTTCATAAAGTACATATTAAAGAACCAAAATAGAAATATATATATATATATATATATATATATATATATATATATATATATATATATATATATATATATATACAGGGTGTTATATTTTAATGGACCCAGCAAATATCTCGCTTATTTATTAAATTTTTTTCATAAAACATGGTTTATACAGGAACATGTAAGCTACTTGATGACGGATGTACATTCCTGATACCACTTCCGGTTTATGAGTAATTAATATCTACTTTGAAATTTCAAATGGAACATACTATATTTTTTTTACAAATTTGAAAAGTGCATCAAATTTGCTTTACAATCATGAAAAATAATCCATATGTTACATTATTAAAAATTAAAATGGCGGGCACTTTTTTATACAGCTAATTGGAAAGAGAATAGTGAGCCATGACTGTGGCTTGAAATAAAACTAAAACAATTGTAACTATTATTATTAAACGAAATAATATTTTTTTGTCATAATAATACAGAAAATAAGAATAAGGAACACAAACCACAGTCATGGCTCACTATTCTTTTTCCAATTAGGTGTATAAAAAAGTGCCCGCCATTTTAATTTTCAATAATGCAACATATGGATTATTTTACATGATTGTAAAGCAAATTTGATGCACTTTTCAATTTTGTAAAAAATATATAGTATGTTCCATTTGAAATTTCAAAGTAGATATTAATTACTCATAAACCGGAAGTGGTATCAGGAATGTTCATCCGTCATCAAGTAGTTTACATGTTCCTGTATAAATCATGTTATATGAAAAAAATTGCCAACTTAATAAATAAGCGAGATATTTGCTGGGTCCATTAATATATATATATATATATATATATATATATATATATATATATATATATATATATATATATATATATATATATATATCATCACAATGGGGTCGTGCCTGAGTGTCTGCTCGTGAATCTGGGTAACCGGGTTCGATCCCTACTGACGCCAAATATTGCGTATTTTAAATGGCAGTGAGTGCCCGTGAGGTGACACCTGGTAAACGCCCACACGGTCCAAATATGTCATCATCATTACCGAAATCTGTGTACAGAGCAGATTGGTACACCCACCAATGGGTAATATGCCGTGATGATATATTTTTATTTATCACAATTTATTACCCATAACGATATATGTTTATATGTATCCATACTCAGGGGCGTAGCAACCACTATATCTGCGGTATCAATGTTATTGGGCCTATCGGTTTAGAAGGGCCCACTAGCCTCTACGACGTTACAAGAATTTTTTTTTATCAAGAATTGGGAAGAAGGGTCCGCTTAGCAATCCTAGATACAGTTCCCATCACCGAGTGCTACCTACGCCTTTCTACTGGAGAGGCCCCATAGTTTGAGCTGTGAGATTTATTATAACTGATTATTTTGTAATTGAATATAATAAAGTTATGGCTAATATAATTAACAATAAAATTTAAAATGATCCCCAAAATTAAAATTAAGTGAAAATAAAAACTATGTATTTCGAGAACAATATTCTCATCTTCAGTAAATAATTAGAAATACCTACTCAACATGTCAACCATGTCAGAGGTCCTACAGCACTTTTCTCAGCGAGTAGTTAAGAAAACTCAACATTGAAATCACTCTATGAAAAAAGCATGGTTGACATGCAGTGCCGTAACTAGGGCGTGGCAAAGGTGGCGCACACCACGGGCGCAAAATTATCAGGGGCGCAAAATTTTAATCATTTATATGGTTTTAGATCAAATATTTCTAAAATCTACTTTCTAAATTTAGTAAATAATTATCTACAGATAGGCTAGTCGGCAAGGTGCTTATTGTGGAAATAATTGGGGACAAGCTGGCGTAAATTTTATTCTCTTTATTGGGACCTCCAAAATGACTAATTTTGCACCCTCTAGCGACCCTGGATTTTGCCGCCATCTTGGGTCAAAGGTGTAAAAATGAGTTTTTGGTCATTTTCTTGAAAATAGTGGCCAGTATTAAAATTTTACAAGAATACCAAATTAAAGCTTGTAATTTCCTATACATAAAAGGGTTCTTACATTTTTTGCCTAGAATGAACTCTCAAAGAGTTATGTTAAAAAATACCAGAATAACAATTTATGATAGAAATTTAAATTACTCAAAAATAAACAATATTAGGTAGTACTTAGTATATACCGTGTTCCATTTTAGCCATTCAGTATTGCAGGGAATAGGGAATACTTTTGACGTCTCTGATTGGCTGAAATTGGAGATAAGAGACAAGTTTACCCAATGTAATTTCGACTACTTAAAACTGGCGCTGATGTTAGCGCCATCTACTTAATGGCTTAAATGGAACAGGGTATAATAGGTTTTACTATTTATAACAGTTTATTGTTGATGATTTTTGATAATTTTTTTTTAGCTCTTTTCTACAAATTCGTCCACAACTCTGACCCGGGTAAAGATACGATAACGCGGTTTGAAAATTTGAATTCAGCATGAAATTCTCCTTCATGTCATGTATTATACCTTGTTCCATTTTAGCCATTCAGTATTGTAGAGAATGTTAGTAAAATGAATTTTAAGTGCTTTTCCTATATATATTAGTAGCATACTACGATGCCAATGTACATAAAAACAGTAGATTGTCAGATATTATATTTAGAAGATATATTGTTGATATATGTCATGTACGTTATATGTTTATTAAAGAGCTGTTCTTCGTTGTATTCTGTATTATTCCCATTTATTCCAAAAGGTTATGGGCCCAGATCACGTCGGGCAGTGAAAGAATCTCGATAAAAGGAATTGTGGTGACAAGTATTTTTATCGCGTTAGTCGCGTGGATCGAGATCTTCTTCAAGTTAAGCGTCAGTCGTGGTAACGGGAATTGCAACGTGTAAGATTATAGAATATTGCCAAACGTCAAGAGTCACGTCAAAATTTTTACACAAACGTCAAACTTTTACGCTTTGAAAGAAGAAAAGAAAATGGGTGATCGAGTAGATACGGCCAGCCTAAATAAGTTCAATGGCGAAAACTATAACCAATGGAGGTTTCAAATTAATTGCGCATTGCGAGCAAAAGGACTTTATGACATCACACATGGGATTGAAGTAAAACCTGTAACAGAAAATGACGCACAAAAGTCATGGGTAAGAAGTGATGCAACTGCAATGTTTATTTTGACTTCTGCCATGGAATACTCGCAAATAACTTTAGTTGAGAACTGCTCTTCGTCAAATCAAATAATTGGTAAGCTCGATTCAATTTATATGCAAAAATCAGAATCTAACAAAATGATTGCGCACGAAAAATTTCATCAATATCGGATGAATGAGAATGAAAATATGGCTCAGCATATTGCTAATGTAGAAAACCTTGCTAAGAAACTAAAAGATATTGGTGAAAATATAAGTGATGCTGCAATCATGACAAAAATAATTAGTACCTTGCCTTTAAAATACAAAAGCTTCCGCCAAGCTTGGTTGTCAGTTTCAGAAGAAAGGCAGACATTAGCGAATTTAACGTCAAGGCTTATTGACGAGGAATCTAGTCTTTCTTTGACAGAACAAATTGAGACCGCATTTTCTATTTCATCGAGAGCGAAAGAAAAGACACGGAATCAATCTTATCGAAATTTCCAAGGAGCAACGAGTATACACAAGTTTAATAAATATAATCAAGGCGATAATAAATTTCTAAAACAGGGAAACAAGAAATTTAATGTAATTTGTTATTATTGTCGCAAACGAGGACACATCGCTCGTGATTGCCTGCAAAAGAAACATGTCAACAAAGGGCAACTAGATAAAAGTCATGGTGATTTTTCGGCTTTTAATGCATTTCTTTCTTTAACGACAGGAAATGTTGCTGATTTTTGGACAATGGATAGCGGAGCAAGTGCTCACATGACCTATCGAGAAGATTATTTTGCAAAGTTACTAGAAGTGGAGCCGAATACAAAAGTTGTACTTGGCAACAACGAATCACTTCCAGTTCTAGGAATTGGAGAAGTCCGAATCAAAAAGCTAATAAATAACTCTTGGCACGATTCCGTAATCACGAATGTTTTGTATGTTCCAGAACTGAAACGGAATTTATTTTCAGAGGGAGTGATTACTAAAAAAGGCTGGACTGTAATCAAGAAAGGACAACTCGCTGAAATTTATGACAATCAAAAATTGATAGCCAGCGCTGTTCAAGAAAAGAACAATCTTTATCGCATGTTATTCGATACAGTTTTAAATCACCAAGTAAATGCAGCAACAAAATCAAAGGGTGAAAGTCTTAAGTTATGGCACGAAAGACTTGGACATGTAAATGCTACTCGAATATACAACATGATAAACAAAGGCATTACATTGGATGTAACTGCAGTTGAAAAAGAAGAATTTTTCTGTGAATCTTGTCTCTACGGAAAACAGCATCGTTTTCCTCACCCACTAAAAGGAACACGAAAAGAAGAAATTGGAGAACGAATTTTTGCAGACGTTGGAGGTCCAATAGCCACAGAATCAGTTGGTGGTGCTAAATATTTTCTCCTTCTTAAGGATGACATGTCTGGCTACATGAATGTTTATTTTCTAAAGCACAAATCAGATGTTCTTCAACGATTCATTGAATACTCCAAAATGATGGATAGAAGTTCGCACAAGATTCAAATCCTGCATTGTGACAACGGAAAAGAATTTGTTAATGAAGATTTCGCAAACTTTCTCAAGAAAGTAGGTATTAGAATTGAAACAACAGCCCCGTATACACCCGAGCAAAATGGGCGCATAGAAAGAGAAATGCGTACTGTCGTTGAAAGTTCTCGTTCAATGATGCATGCAATGAACGTTCCAAGAAATCTATGGGCTGAAGCGGTAAATGTGGCTGTTTACATATTAAATAGAACACCCACTTCAGTAAGAAAAGATACAACTCCATACGAGATTATGACAGGTAAAAAACCATCATTAAAACATATGAGAAAATTTGGCTGTGAGGCATTTATGTTCTTGCCAGATTCTCAAAGAACAAAATTAGACGAAAAATCGAAGAAGCTGATTTTCGTGGGTTATGATGGTGAATCAGAGAATTATAGATTATTTGATCCATCGACCAGAAAAATTAAAATGTCGCGAAACGTAGTCTTCAACGAACAAGTTGCTTCTTTAATTAATAAAGAAACAGTCACTCTTCACTTAGAAGACAAAAATGGAAATGAAGATCCAAAAATTCAAGAAGAGGAGGAATCTTTCGATTTTGCTGATCAAGAACAAAGAATTTTAAGACCACGTGAACACATAAAAAGACCAACCCGGTACAATGCCCTTTTTGCAGAAATATTAGAACCAGAAACATTTTCAGAAGCGATGAAAAGTCCAGAAGCCAAAAAGTGGAAATCCGCAATAGAAGAAGAACTTGAAGCATTGGAGAAGAATCGTACATGGAAGTTAATTCCAAAAACTATCGATATGAAAGTTATTGGATTAAAAATGGGTATTTAAGATCAAAGAAACTGAAGACAAGAACAAGCCACGTTTTAAAGCTAGACTTTGTGCAAAAGGCTTTACACAAACAAAAGGCATAGACTATCAAGAAATTTATTCTCCAACAACGCGGTACGATACAATAAGAATAATTTTAGCAAACGCAGTTAGGTATGATTTCAAAATAGCACAATTTGATGTTAAAACGGCGTTTCTCCATGGAGATTTAAAAGAAACAATATTTATGGAACCACCTGAAGGATCGAACATTGACGATATGCTAATATGTAAACTTGAAAAATCTCTGTACGGTTTAAAGCAAGCATCACGATGTTGGAACGCAAAGTTCAATGAATTTATGATTGGACAAAAATTTGAACGAAGCAAAGCAGACAAATGCGTCTATATGAAATACGTACAAGATTCATCTATCATTGTCATACTCTATGTTGACGATGGTTTAGTCATATCAAAGAAAGAAGATATACTAAAAGATTTTATTGAGAAACTGAGACAGACATTCGAAATCACAGTAAACAAACCAAGAAATTATATAGGACTAGAGATCGATTACGACGAGATAAATGGTCGAATTTTTATTCATCAAAAATCATATATCAAAAAAATAATACGAAAATTTGGATATGAACAAGCAACACCAGTGACAATTCCAGCTGATCCGCACGTAAATTTGAGCAGTAATGATGACAATTTAGATGAAGATATACCATATAGAGAGGCCATCGGATCTTTGATGTTCGCCGCAATAGTTTCCAGACCCGACATCATGTTTGCCACGAATTATGTGAGCAGATTTACATCTAAATATGGAAAACCCCACTGGAATGCTGTGAAAAGAATAATAAGGTATCTGAAAGGTACCATGAATCTTGGCATTGAATTTCAACGAAATGAGAATACTTGTTCTCTAATAGGTTATTCGGACTCTGATTTTGCCAATGATATCGATACTCGACGTTCAACTTCTGGTTATATTTTTCTATTATCTAGTGGTCCCGTAACATGGTCAAGCCGCAGACAGAAGACAGTCGCTTTGTCTACCACCGAAGCTGAATACGTTGCAGCTTCAGAGGCCACCAAAGAAGCAATTTGGATACGTCAGCTGCTTATGGATATTGGAGAGCCGGTCGACAAACCTACCAAGTTATTAGTCGATAATCAAGGAGCTATTTCTTTGATTAAGAATCCTGTATATCACAAAAGAACTAAACATGTAGACATCAAATATCATTTCGTTAGAGAGAAGTTAGAAGATGAATCAATTGATGTGGATTTCGTTTCAACGAGCGAACAACTGGCGGATATTTTCACCAAACCGTTGACACGTGACCGTTTCAAGAATATCATTTCTAAAATGGGAATGGTAACTACCAGTTGATTACATATCCTTTTTATCAGTTTTTATGTTATTATGTTCGTTGGCATTTTAATTAATATTTCCCTAAAAGCACTCAAATAGAGGGAGTGTTAGTAAAATGAATTTTAAGTGCTTTTCCTATATATATTAGTAGCATACTACGATGCCAATGTACATAAAAACAGTAGATTGTCAGATATTATATTTAGAAGATATATTGTTGATATATGTCATGTACGTTATATGTTTATTAAAGAGCTGTTCTTCGTTGTATTCTGTATTATTCCCATTTATTCCAAAAGAGAATAGAGGATAGTTTTGACCTTCCTGATTGGCTGAAATTGGAGACAAGAAACAAGTTTACTCAATGTAATTTCGGCTACTTAAAACTGGCGCTGATGAGAGCGTCATGTGCTGAATGATTTAAATGGAACAGAGCATAGACGATTTTTGACAATGAGCGGTTCGCGAGTGACTAACAACTTAAACTTATATGAAACTCCTCTAAAATTTTAAACGTCTGCAAATTGGTTTAGATCCCATTTCATCTGAAATTTCGACACGTGTTAAATACGTAATATTGTTTACCTTTAATCGTGACAAATTTTTAGATGAAAATATGAGAACTAAGCATATTTGCGATGTTTTAAATTTTAGAAAATGTTCATGTAAGTTTAAGTTGTTAGTAACTCGCGAACCTTTCATCAGAAGTTTATTTTGTTTTTATTTTCTTGATATGTAGGGGCGCAAATAGTTTTTTTGCCACAGGCGCTCAAAATCCTAATTACGGCTCTGTTGACATGTTGATAATCCTAATTTATCTTGTTCTTCTTAATACAGTTTTGCATAAAATTTACTGAATGCTACTGAGGACACGTATAAAGATTTTATTTTCACTTAATTTTAGATTAGGGGCAATTTTTAATTTTATTATCATTATTTTATAACTATATTTTATCTTTAAATCTATAGAAGATATAAAGAAGGATTTAATATTTTTTAATAATTGTAATCATCTAAATTGTCAAATATTTCATTGAATTTTTTGAAGAAACTTAGTCTTCCAGCATTTGAGTCATCTGAAAAATATGAAAATCACTTTCTAGGGACCTTAAAACGTGCTTATTTACTAAAATCTGGATATGCGAATTTAAGCATGATTCCCTCGATAATTCCTATAGCTTTGTCACCGACAGTGGCGAGAAGTACTAATATTTTTCTTTTAACAATGGCCTGTATTACAAGCGCCCTATTATAATAATAGCGCTATATGTAGCATGAGTTGAATTACATTTTTACGAGGCCAAACGCTACTTTTAATTAAAGCACCCTATAAAAGTGAGCTCTTAATACGGGACAATAAATTTACGCAATTATTATTTAAAACACGTCTTTATATATTTGGAAATCCGAAATTGGCATTAATAAATTCAATTCAAAAGTAAGCATTACGTTCTCTGCCTTAATTTGAAGCAAAATTAACTGAAGATATTCATGTTCGGTATGCGCATTCAATTCAGGAATTCTTTTCGGCAGAGCATGCATGCAATTTATTGGAAACATCTTTATTACATGTTAACAATCCTAATTACAAAATAAATTTGTCAAGCTCCTTTGCTTTACATTATGGATGTAGGAATTAAGGAAGAAATAAATTGAAGATTTTACGATACTTCTTTACATGTAGCCTCTTTTTGTATCAAATATACGATGCTGCTTTTATCGAGAAATGTCGACACGAGAAATTTATTAACGAACGATATAAAAACAGTGTTTGGGCTCTTAAAGTGTGGTAATGAGTTGTAGTTACAACAGAGATTCACCAGAATTCGAATAAATGTAACTGTTATACGGTTTACGCGTTGTAAGGAGATAAAAATAGTAAGAAGTCATGGAGGAAATGGTATAATAATGCGTTGTTTGTTTAGTGGAGACGTCATTATGATTATTTCGCTGTTAACAAGTTTTTAAGTGAACAGATGAAAACATACCCGCATCCTATCATCAAATCCGTTCATTATATTGATTTGGAAATAGATTTTTTTCGTAAAAGGAAACAACAAATGACAATTTTACTAAAAACTTTCGTCGATATTTTCATTAACGTTACGCCATAGAATGTGTGAAGATATATTTTTAGTTTTGAGGGTGATTATCAGGCGCCATGTTTTTGGCTCTCAAATATGTCGTCTCTAGAGCACCATTGAAAGAATTTATAAGAATAAAATTAAATATGTACTGTAAATTTAAAACAGGCAAGATCGTATAGTTCACATCGTTAGTACTTAAATTTACTTGCCAAGCTCACGGAATGTGGCTGAGGATGAATATGAGAGCAAAATCTCATCATCATCGTTCATGAACATAGTTCATAGTTTTTTATTACCTATATTTTATTTTTTTTACCCTTTCTTACGCCACTTCAAGTAATTTTAGGTGGAATATACTCTCCATATTTATTTGTATTGTATATTCTATGATATAAATTAATTTATACTATGACGTGTCATAAATGCTATATGTAACATAATATGACCAAATAAACTATTTCTATTTCTATTTCTATAAAACGCATTTTACATAGAGTAAAAGATAGTAGACCGAAGATCTTCATACCCAGCACCTTCGTCTCAAAATATTTTTTGCATAAATCTTCATATTTCACCTTTACATATCAGTTTGATTATCACTTAATATACAATAGTACAGGTACAGGGTGTAAATCGAAAAGTGGAACATAGGCGTTTAACATGGAAAATCAATTTTTTTTTGCGCAAACGTTACCTAATTATTTTGTGGAAAAATACTTCAAATAAAACTTATAGAGATTTAAATTCTGCTTCCAAATCATGTGAAACGATTATTTTAGCTCTTCATATAAACGTAAAAATTAATTATAAAGTTGCAGATTTCATGAGCTTTTACAACCAAGGATTCATAACAAAAAATAAACAAATGCGTTAATTTTTAACTGTCAATTAGAAGTAAATTTAGATTACAATACTAATTTATCACAAAACACAAAAAGGTAAATGGACCTTTTCAATTTAAAGCGATAGAAGATATGCGAAATGGGGATCTGCGCATAGTAAGAACAACTGAGATCTATGGCGTTTGTTTCTAAAAAATTATGACGTAAAATGTGAGAATATCTCAAATAACTTTAAAAAAATCTTATCGAAATAAGTTACAAAAGCTTCTATTGAAGTTAAAATGTCTAACGATGCAATTTTTCACTGAGAATACAGGTATTTTAATGACTGCAATATTTATGACGTTTCGTTTGACAGCCCAACTGGCAGTTGTTCGCGCCATTTTCCTACTATTTGCAGCGATTGAAAGAGATAGCCGTTAAATTGAAAAGGTCCATTATTTTAATTCTAATCGACAATTAAAAACAACGCATTTGTTTATTTTTTGTCATAAATCCACAGCTGCCTAGATTAAATGCTCATAAAAACTGTAATTTTATAATCATTTTTTACGTTTATAAGAAGAGGTAAAATAATCGTTTCACATGATTTGGATGCAGAATTTAAATCTCTATAACTATAAAATAATTAGGTAACGTTTGCGAAAAGAAAAACTGATATCCCATGTTAAACGCCTATGTTTCACTTTTCGATTTACACCCTGTACGTCCATTGACTGCTATATACCAAAGAAACTAAGTCTAAGTCATACATATTATGTACACGGCGCGACTGTAAACGTGTTTCATTCGGATTAGATTAGGCACAAGATGGCATTGAGAACAATGTGAAATTAAATTTCTTTAAAAAATACATACAATAAATATTCTCTGTTCTAGTTAAGCCATTCAGCAGATGACGCTCGCATCAGCGCTAGTTTCAAGTAGCCGAAATTACATTGGGTAAACTTGTCTCTTGTCTCCAATTTCAGCCAATCAGAGTGTTCAAAACTATGCCCTACTCTCTGCAATGGAGTAGGCCGAGCCGTAGGCTAGGTCAACGATTTCGCGGGTGCCGGAAATACTATTCCATACGAGTTTTAGACTATACTTTCTCTAACACAGTTTTTTTAAATTTCTTCATCACTTGACATTTTTGTTAAAAATAATTCAATATTATTGGTATGTTACTAAAGCAATAATTTGTTATTTAACTTACCCTGTAAAAAACTTCAAAAGGCGTATAATTATTTTTTTCCTATTTCGCGTACACAAAGTGAATTTTGTGCAACTGGTTTTGTCAAAAACAGAGTTACAATAAACAATATTGTATAAATGTTTTTGGAGTTTTTTTTTTTAAATTGTGAAGTTGGTAACTTAGTCCAAGTGTCAAATAAATATCTTTCATTTTATTTATCAATATTATTGAAATTATATTTTTTAGTAGTAGTGAAATATTTGCATCAAACAGTAAGTACTCTTCTAAATTAAAATTCAAGGTATGTAAATTATTAAAATAATAAATATAAATTTTAACTCTAACCTAGCTTGTAAGTAACTGTTGTTAAATGTCAAAATAAATTAAATTTCAAATGTTTGTTGGAACTATCAATGTTAACAACCTTGATATTTTAATATTTCTCTCAATATTAATTTTGAAATAAAAGTAAATTAATGCGAAATAGGCAAAAAATAGTATGAAAAACACCTATTAAAATGTCCAGTTGTAATACTTGTCTTTCATTGTACTATTTTAATCCTTTCTTTTGTAATTTGACGGTTCAGGCAGTTGAGGTGACAAAAGCAAAAAAAAAAAAATGCGCCAAGGAAAGCTAGCTTGATTTTGAAAACAATTGCGTTTTCCCATGTATTTTAAATGGAAATTGAAAACTAGTGGGCTTTGAATGCCTGTTACAGAATAATATTCTGTGCTCATTCTGTAATAGTTTTCACTTACAGAATGTGTGATTTCCATAAGTAATCGTTAATCGTTAATCGATCATATATTAATATACACAAATTTTCACATATTTCTTTCGTGGAATTCTAATTCTACGTAAAAAGGTAATAAGTACCTATTCATTTTTAATTTTTTTTTATTTGATCAAATAATGGCTCCTAATTATTTTTCAGCAAAAACATTTTTTTGCTAATTTCAAATGTAGCTTTTTATTTGCCTCTTCAGAGTTAATAATAGAACATCATTATTCTGTTGAATTAGATTTGCAAGAAATATCTTTTTATATTAAAAACCATATCAGTTTTTTGTGTTAGCAAAAATTTTGGTTTTGTTTTTATTTGAACGGTGAAGGATCATTCGTTTCTTTTTGGCTATTAGAAAAGTAAATTGTATTTTATTACAGTGATACATATAAATTTTAAAATCGTAATAGCTAAATTTCGTAGATCTGGCCTTTTTCGGCGCGCTGCATTTTGAATTGTCATTACAGTTGATTATCTGAGAAAAGTTTAATACCAATGTAGGTAATTCCAAGACCTAGTACCAGACAATTTTCATCCCGAGAATTGTTATTTGACCAATGGAAAACCAGTATTTAAAGGGTGCAATTTAAAATAATTTTACATCGTTATGAACATCCTGTAAATTTAATGACTCGTACCTTCCTATACCACAATACCCAAGTTTTTATATTTATTGTAATTTGACAAATAAATACTTCACACGATTATTACAGAATTTTAATAAAATACCTACATAAACGCGGAAGTATTTAGAAAAGCATGCGAATAAAATGTTATATAAGAAATTAACAAATGCTATATAAAAATCGTTAGTTAAATAAAAGAAAATTAAGAAATAAAAAAAAATTAAAAAATGATAACGATGGCAATAGTATGATTTAGTACCAAAATGTTGAATGTGTCAAAATAAATAGCGTGAACGCTATAGCGCATTTTGACTTCAATGCACGTGCGTACGTAAATTTTTACGGTATGTATATAGCGTTTAACCTTATTTGTTCAGAAATAGTGTCCGTCAAAAACTACTTTAAATTTGACATTAAAGCCGACATAACCAAACCTTTAGAGGAAGATAGCTGCAACATGTTTAAGTTACATTTCATTCTGCGCAATTGTATACAGAAATTGCAAGACTGTAAGTAATATTTCCATTTAAAATATTGTTTTTATATTTTGCGTTCATAATAAAGTCATTACGATACGCAATTGCGTATCGTAATGACCTTAATTTCGATACGCAATTTTTTGTTTTAGACGGTTGGTACTAGATGACGTTTCTTTAACCCATTTTTACCTAATTTATTTTTAGTTAATTGACAATTCATTTTAATAATATAATGTCGAAATTATTATTATTATTTTTTATTTAGGGAAGATTATTTACATGAGAATTTACAAATGATTACAAATATAATCACAAATTGAGTAAGTAAATGTTATTGGAGAAGGCGCAAAATATAAAAAATAGTATAAAGAACTCATTTTATAAGACTTTCTTTCGCACTTGTCAATTAGAAAACTCGCTAACGCTCGTTTTCTAAATTTTGACGCGTGCGAAAAAAACATGTCTTATAAAACACGTTCTTTAATATACTATTTTGTGACAATTTATTAAGGCATCATTGAAATCTTTTTCACTTAAATTTGCTAACTCAGCAATTAAAATAACACTTTCTAATTCGCCTTCCATTTTCCTTGTGTGACAGATAATAGTATATTGTGTTATTAGGAGTAAAAGTGATACTTTGTGTGGCGAGTATGGAAGTTTGCACGACGAGAGAAGCGAGTCGGACAATTGCATGCGAGGCACACAAAGACACTTTTATTCCGAATGACACATTAAATTTTTTTTCAAACGCACTTCTTTTCTTTTTATTCGCTAATTCTATGTAGTTGCTATGGATATTTATTTATCTTATTTCTACGCCGCCGGTGTAGAAATTAGCTATTTCTACTCCGGCGGCGTAGAAATAAGCTATTTCTACTCCGGCGGCGTAGAAATTTCCAGCGGCGTAGAAATAAAACTTCTACCTTGTGAATCGAGTCTCAAAAAATGCCATTTCTACGACGTTTGGAAAAAAATAACGTATGTGAAAACATATTTTGATGTACAGAATAACGTTCACGTTGCCTGGACTTTTTACGTTCACGCTATCTATTTTGACGTTATGTGAAAACTCTCTATTGTTTTCCTACATACAGTTTATTTTTCTGTAGAGCGTTTATTCATTCTATATTGTGTTTAACCATTTTATATACAGTAAAAAATTGGCCTTATTTCTGTGTTAAAAATTAACAGTTTATTCTGTGTTAAAATATTTCTGTTAAGGTACGCACTGACTTGAGCATTTTAATCTGAACGAATAGGGGATTCCGATTAAGCGAATTTTTAGCGCCCCGTCGCAGTATTTTTGTGAACTATGTGGACAAACAAGTAACTGTCATTGTGCTGTCAAATTAATAGCCTTATGAAATTTGAGTTTTATATTAAAAATATGGGTACAAGGTGCGCGTATGGTCTCTATAAGAGTGATTACAGAAATAAATATAAAAAATATACGAGAAGAGCTAATTTTATTCCATTTCCCAAGGCGCTCTCATGGTTTATCCATAACTAAACTAAATGGTTTCGTGGAAGTAGTGGTATATGGGTCCGTAGTTAAATAGGTTTGATACATTTTGGGATGAAAGATAGCACCACTTTATATTTACATCAACTACCACACACGTATTACATGAAACTGACGCAGATACCCATTTACCACCATCAATGCTGGGTAATATATTATTACTGCGTTCCGCATTCATACAATTTTGAATTCTGAGAACGTTATAACATTTTGAGTTAGTATAAATACCCAGTAACCAACCTGGACTAACCTTAAAATAAGATCGCTCTTTTTCCGAATTTTTTCAGACCACAACACTCTAATCATCTTGTTCATTCACCGAATGATTTTTAATATTTTTCTTTTTAAATTTCGCCCCTGGCACTAACTCTGCACTTAAAAAATTCATTTTCATCACTAATCGGACACATGTCAACAGAAAATATCTGTTTGTCCACATAGTTCATGATTTTCCCGCAAGTGGCGCACTTTGTGACGTCACGATCGGAATCCCCTATTGAACGAGCAGATCGCGCACGAACGAATTTGACAAGTCTATACGTGTTTCCGAGCCGAACAGAACGCGCCAAACAAGCCGAAACCACACATTCGGCATTCGGCGAATCCCAAGCAAACATTCGCCAAATGTCTAATGTGTGGATGGGCTGCTCGCCGCGAATATTCGGTGCTCGTCGGTACTCCGTTTTGTGCCAGTTTTTCGAACCGAGTTAAAGTGAACGAATATTTACCGAAATAGTTGTATAGAACCCGCTAATCTATGCTCGGCAAACTACGCGTGTCTGTAGATGTATGTTTGCCAATTGACGAACATTACTCGGCAAAAGGCGAATATTCGGCAATCGGCGAATACCGAATGTGTACTTGCTCAAAGAGATTCAGTTGCTTGCTGGTGCGCAATTAGTACGGGTGTTTGTGGTATTCGTAGCATTTGCAACGTTTAGGTTAGCGGTCGGCAACCTATGGCACGCGTGCCACAAGGTGGCACGGTCTTTTATGTAGGTAATAAATAATAAGACGTTTAGTTAAATTTTTCGATACTTTCTGCAAAATATAATATATAAACTTCAATCTTATAATAATACATAAACATATATTTTTACTATATGTGATAATTTTTCCCTTGGCTAACCAAGGGTGCTATACTGTTGCCCACAACAGTTGTAACGCCCCTGAATGATGTGACTCCCAGACAGAGTAATGCAGAAAAAAATTCGGATTTGCATTTTTAACTATTTTTGGTCAATATACTACTGTAAGCCAACATTTTCAATTATGAAATATATTATAAATCCGTATAGTAATCGTTTAACTGAAGAAAATACGGAGATGTGCATAAAGTTAAAAACTTCAAATTATGAACCAAATATTGAAAAGTTGAAGGGAGTCACTAACTGTTCGTGATTTTCATTTACATATATAGTTGAAGTAGTTTTATTTCAGTGGCACGCCAAGTGTATAATACGTTAAAAAAAATTTGGCACTTCAGTGTATGTAAGTTTCCACCGCTGGTTTAGGTTGTTTATTGACTAAAATACAGACTAGGTAAATGCTGTAAAATGCGTTTAAATGATCAGTACATTACCATTCTATTCAATAAAATAAACCAAAGTTAGGGCGCGGAAGCAAGGATTTGTGTTGATTTGATGAGTATTTGTGAAATATGGAAACACAAATAGGTACGTCAAACGTTAATTCGTTTGTGTGCGTTCTGCTCGTTCAGTTCGTTCGGATTAAAATGCTCAAATCAGTACGCACCTTTAAAAACATTTTTCGACATTTGAGAGAAGAAATTCAGTGTAAAAGTCTTTCCACAAATACAGAAAAATATAAAACTGTGTTATTATTTGAACACTGACCTGTGTCAATGTGATACACTTAGAAAAATGTAAAATTTTAATATGTTTGGACCAATTGTGATTCAGAGCGGTGTTAAATTTTATGTTTAATTTTTTTCTATGTACAGGTTTTATCCATTTTAAATATGTACCTGTTCTATATAGCGTTTACCTATCGTATATAGCATTTATCTACTTAATTTAACGGTTATTTTTTCTATAAGTCAAATCATATTTTTTACATAACATACCTATGTATAATATTTGTATGAGAGTTATTAATTGAGAATAAGAAAATCAGATAAGCCATGGAAAATAAAATCTGCCTCGCATATCATTTTACACATTTATTTATCTGTCATTTGAAATTAAATTTCAAAAGTTAAGTTAGATATAAAACTTAGTTAATCAATGTTTTTTGTGAGTGAAAACAATGAATTATCCAGACAGCATATAAACTTCAACTTCAACACATCAGTTAAGTATTGATGAAAAAAAAAAAAGTAAAGGAAGACCCACCATACTCACCTCATTTGACAATTTGGACTTGTAATTTATTGGGTAGGTTTTCGTCTCGTTTAAAGAAGAGACTGGTGCCACAGTATACACAACATATACAGTAGCGAAACTCTGTGTCGGCAATTTGAACTTTTGATACCAAACTGAGTGACCTTGAAGAAGCCGCCATGTTTCTGTTGCGCGTAGTGGCGCTAATTCAAATGGTACCGCAAAGTATAATATCGTATTATACTACAACCAGTTATACTATACAAATAGAAAGTACTTTATATGGTTTTAGTATAATAACAGTATACAACATGATGTCTTTTTATAAGTTATACGCCAATTTTTGTCTGCGATTTTATTATCGTTCAAGATTATTATATTCCCGCCTTCTGTCAGAATCATTGAAAACAATGCCATAGGCGGCGATATCAACAGGCAGACACGGATGTATATTTTTTAGCCTTATTTTATGTACAAAAAATACTGAAATTTTGCTAAATTGTTATAAATTTAAAATATATGACTGTTCAATATATTTTATGTACAAATAAATAATTGTATTGAATATTTTAATTGTGATAAAAGTTAAACTCTACGCTCATGTTCCTAAATAAAGGGAACCCATGTTCTCGTTGCGCTGATTAACGCATGCGCGCTGTGACAGAGAATCATGTTTCGCTACTGTATAATACTATTTATACTGTGCTGGTGCTGCAATTCAAGATTATTGTGGAAGCGTTCCAATGTTCCAAAAGAAGATTGTTTGGGATCATTTAAGTTATTTATTAATTTTTCTTACTTTAAAACAATTTTTTTACAGTGGAATTTCAAGCCTCGACTCCTCATTTACTAATTGAGCACGATGACCATAAATTCTGTTAATATTAATAGTTTACTTGTGTTTAATGAAATGAAATTCCTGTTTAAAAAGTGAAATGAAGGACGTAGTGAGTCTAGCAAGATTGAATTCAAGTTGGAAGACATTTAATTTCATTAGTAACCCATCAGTTTTTAACTCAGGACGTGTTTCTTTACAAGCATTGTAATTAATGTAATGAAGGAATGTTGCTGTGTCCACGTCCACTATGAATTCATTAAACCATCTCCAGATAGACGACTTTGTAGTTAGTAGCACATTATTAGAGATAAAATAAACAAGAAATTAATGAACGGCTTCTACGGCTCGTTTTATTTTTACTCGATTGACTAGCGCTAGCCTAGTAATTTCACTTTCAAAACTCCACTTATATATAGACCGATAAGATACACAGCAGAGGAGGCTCTTTATTAATTTTTATTTGTTCATTTTTTCCAATAGTGAAACATGTTTTTTTAATTTTTTATACACTTGGCATTATGTTCGCTATAACATTTTGTTTTTTGTTACAAACAATGAAATAATTTTTCATTCCCTGAACTATGATTGTGTTTAAAAAAACAGAGATTTAAATTATGAGAATTTTCAGAAAATTGAAAAAAAAATATTTGAAGAAGAACAAGAACAAAAGTAAAGATCACAATAAAATAAACCTAGTAAAGGCGTAAGGGTAAAGTTGATGCGCCCTTTTCGTCGCCCATCGATTAATTTTATTCTACTAAGGGCCACTTTTACAATCATTAGATAAACCTCGTATAACGAGTATAAGGTATAAAATAAATTGTATTCCAAACCTCGGATAAACCTCAGACAGAATAAACACCAGTATTTCTTATCACATGGAAATCGGTTGAATAAACCTCGGATAACTTTAACCCTGGTTCTTATGGTTACCACGTAAATACAGACGATGTGTTGTTATTCATACGTTTGACAGATATCAATAAAGTATTTCATCATCACTGTCAAAATCAAAAATAACATTTAAATCATCTAACAGCATGAAAAATGCAAATTAAAAGGCATAAATAATAACAATATTGAAAAAAAATTTTTATTGTGTCAATACCAACCTATAGTGTTTTAACGTAATTCCTGGTATAACTATTCTGATAGATAAAAATGCATTGTAAAAGACATCCTTGTTTATCGAAGGTATAGTTGCTAGGATAAAGTTATACCTCTAGGTACGTTCTATCGGTGTCAGAAATATTCCTACTAGAATAAGAATATTCTTAAAGCAATAGAACGCTCAGTAGCAAATAACTGTCAAGTGCTGTCAAGTAAAAAAATTAACACAATAGAACAGTGAAAGTGGCTATGTGTTATTGTTAGTTAACAACTAAAGATAACTTTGTATGTTTATTTTGGATCTTCGAAATGTTGTTATACAAATATTACAGAGATTATAATTATATAAAAATATATTAAATAATAAAAACGTTGAGCACAGTCTACTCTAAACATTCACAAATGTGACAAAAATGTACGCGCGACAGTCGGCTAGTAAAATTTTGAATTTATCTCCACTCCATATATCTTCCTACCAACGCTTCCAACTCTGAAGTTGGAATGATTCGTAGGAATATTTCGATTTTTTTGTCGCAAAAGAACGACCATTGATGTTCTACTAGAAGAAGTAGGAAGATTTCTGACACCAATAGAACGTACCTTCTGATAGCTATAAGGCGCGAGCAGACACGTGACTCGAGGGACTTGACGTGCTTAGCATCAGCTGATTTGTGTGCGCATGTCATTTTGACAAGAATATTGTCAATTTGACGAGACCAATGTTTTACTTATTTTGATTTTGAATTGCTAAAATGTTAATATATTATAATTTTTAGGCAGTAAAACACATGAAATTAAAAATAATAACATTTTAGCAGTTAAAAATCAAAATAAGTCAAAACATTGGTCTTGTTAACATGACATTGTTCTTGTCAAAATGACATGCGCACACAAATCAGCTGATTCTAAGTACGTCAAGGTTCCTTGAGTCACGTGTTTGCTCTTCTGGATATTTTACAGCAATGTTATAATTCCGCCTGGACTTAAAATTCAGCCAAAATATCCGGACATCTCCGGGATTTTCCGCCTATTCATACAGCTCGCGTAGTTTGTGTTTGACAGCATTTGAGGAAGCATTTTGATACTTTCGACGAAAAACTAAGGTTTTATTTATAATACAAACATTTTGAAGAAGGCTGTGAAGATATGGAAGATGACAACCATCATATTGAAGGTTGCTAATGAAAATACGGAAAGAATTGTGGACAAAACTCCGGGATTTTGTACCATGATAACAACACTGTCGTGAATCGTGATACAGCAACAACCGTATTTACCAGAAATGGTTTCCTTGGACTTTTCCTTGAAAATCATTGAAATACAACAAAATGTATTCCATGAATTTTTTACAGATTGGATATGTTGGCATTGGCATCATACTTACATATATAATAGGGAAAACTTTGAAAAAGACAATGTTAATATTGGCGAATTGGTAATGCCATGTTAGATGTCAGCGCTCATGTGCAAATTTTTTAACCTTAATACACGGGTATTGTCTCGTATTGTTTTGTATCATATGGTAAGCAATTACGTATTTATGTTTTTGAAAAATTATTTGACTGTGTTAAAGAGTACAAATTATTATTGTTTTAAGTCAAAGTTCAACTACAACTTTTAATAATAATAATAATAATAATAATAATAATAATAATAATAATAATAAAAGCTATGGTTTTTACTAATTTTTATTAATCTTTTTCATTTGTTACTTAACTGGAATATATGGGCGATAATACATGCAATAATCTGATATATACAATTCACATTCCTTTTTGACCTGTTATCGGTGTCCTCTTCTACACGCGTCAGGGACGGACTGGCCCTCTACGACGCGTTCCCCTAAGTAGGATAAAATACACATTGTCATTCCAATTTACAACAATTATCACAGGCGTGCATTATCATCTAATGAGATAGACAGGAGGGGGGGCAGGAATAAGGTTGCTCCCAAGTCCCAGACTTGGGTAGGTGCCCCGCATATTAAATGCGGCCTAACACCTTGTGGTTTCCGGTACCCCTATCCGCAAAAGTATACACCCAGTGCATTGACGAATTGCTGGAATACGGCTCTCGTGAATAATCATTTCTGAGCCACTAGCGGTACCGTAGCCACATACGCATGTCCCAGACATGTTGAGCTCCCAGAGCTCTGACCTCCCAGAGGTCAATGGGTCCCAGACCCATAATGAGAGTTTAGCTTACGATCACACGAGTGTAGGTCCCAGACCTATCATGATAAACCCCAGGTTTATCCTTAACGTCCCAGACGTTATCGTGTGTCTCAGCCCCTCATTTGCATGTCCCAGACATGTGAGTTCCCAGAACTCGACCTCCCAGAGGTCAATGGGTCCCAGACCCGTTATGAGAGTTTAGCTTACGATCACACGTTTATAGGTCCCAGACCTATCATGATAAACCCCAGGTTTATCCTTAACGTCCCAGACGTTCTCGTGGATCTCAGCCTCTCATTTGGTGTCGTCACACCTCGAAGCATAAAGCTCCATGGACCCAGAGTTGTCCCAGACAACTCTTCGGATAATTAATTAGGAAACTACTACGTTTGCGGCCACAAACAAATAATACAAATGTATACTTCACATATACCATGCATATCAAATACACAAGCAGTGTATAACATATCAATCAAGTATTTGGTGATCCACACCAAACTATACCTGTATAATAATTAGAATGACAGCGAGTTCAACCACTCACCTATAATTACTGCAAGCAGCTAATCTTTTCTTATGGACACTTTCACAGTTTCACACACATCCATATAGCACTGCTAGCACACAACGACTAACTAGCCTGACCATGCAAGGGTCGGGGGTTGTTATTGTGTTTAAGAATGTCAAGTGCTTTTGCCTTAAGCCAGCGCTTCTAAACCAGTGGCGCCCAGTCGAAAAGTGAATCTTACAGTCGGCCTATCCTGACTATCTCCTCGTCCTCGAGGAGGCGTTTAAAATTTATAAATAATTTAATTATTAGTATTTGAACTGTGTTCTGATTCCAACCCTAAGGCTTTATCACTTTCACCGCTTTCACACGACGAGTCCGAAGACATACCTCCTGGAGAGGTCCGCGGCTTTAACTTGTTGACGGTCACTGTATTTTCGTATTTAGCCCGGCGGCTTCTGTCTGATCTAGGGAGGTCGCAAATTATGTATGTCATTCGGCAATACTTTCTTTACTATAATAGGACCCGCGTATGGTGGTTTTAATTTCTTACTAACGCCTTCGCCAATAATTTGCTTCTCGAATACTACTAAATCATTTTCTTTATATTTTCTAGCTGGCTTTCGTTTTCTATTAATCTTTATTTTTGCAACATTGAATCAAAAAGTAATTTTTCGGCTACTTCTTTTCGCTCTACATTAATATCGCGCGGATGTGATTGCTCTACTTGTATTTCCGCCGTTAATAATGAATTTGTTATTGGACGCGGTTTATACCCGAAAAATAATTCACTTGGTGTTTTACCTGTATTTTTATTGTACATATTATTCATATGGAATTGTACTTTTGCTATATAATCTTGCCATTTATCAGCATCTTCGCACCTAGCCGATAACACCGATAAAAGGGTTCTATTAAATCGCTCAACTTGACCGTTACTTCGTGGTGTAGCCACAGCATTTTTAACATGTTTTACCCCCGTGTCTTGACAATATTTTAAAAATGATTTTGATGTGAAAGCCGTACTTCTATCTGATATTATTCTTATAGGTCCGCCATATGTTCCAAATAATGTATTTAACTATTTGATAACATTTTTACTTTTGAGAGATTTTACCGCTTTGACAAAGGCAAATTTTGTGAAAGCATCTACAACAACGATTAAATGTGTGTAATGTTAAAGTGATTTCGGAAATGAACCTAAATGATTTATATGTAAAGTATGAAAAGGTACTGGATTTTTTTTAATCCGGTTTAAATATCCTTCTTTCTTACCCGCCGGTATTTTATTTAAATACTTGAAATACAGCACGAAATGTAGATTTGCACGTACGTTCTCATCTTTGGAAACCAGTATGTTTCACATAATTTCTTTAACGTTTTCTCTACGGAAAAGTGCCCCATTTCATAATGTGCACTGCGGACAATTTGCACACGTAACCCTTTTGGTACCACCCACTGAATACCTCACGTTGTTATTCTATATACTCGCCCCTCGCGTAAGGCATAATTTTTATAAATACTTTTCTCGTAGTCGGTTTCAGGAAGCCTCGAAAGTATATTATGGATTTCGCGAACTTTTTCATCGGTTAATTGGGCCGACAACACCCAATCAGCGGTTTCTATTTTAAAAATTTGTACTTCTTCCGCCGGTTGCTCTGTAGTTTCCGGATTACGGCTCAAAGCATCTACATGACTCATTCGCGCACCAGGTCGGTATTCGACAGTAAATGTAAATTCTTGGAAGTCTAACCACCAGCGTGCAATTCGCGGCAATAAATCCCGTTTCGAACACGCAGTTTTTTAAAACATTACACTCAGTTACAACTTTGAAATTTATACCGATTAAATATACTCGGAATATTTTCCAGTTCATAAGAATGAAATTTTGTTTCACAACCGTTTGTTTGACGACTGTAGTATGCGGCAGGCTGTAAACTACCATTGTCCTGGAGTAAGATACTTGCTATACCCATTTTACTCGCATCGGTATGTACTTCTGTTTCGCCCTGAGGGTTATAAATAGCCAAAATCGGACGTTGAATTAAATTTTGTTTTAATTTCTCGAAGACATTTTGTTGCTGCTCCGTCCAATTTCACGTTTCCGTTTTCTTTAATAATTTTGTAAGTGGCTGTGTTACTTCGACGTATTTATTTACAAATTGTCGGAAACAATTTGTTAACCCGATAAACTGTCTAATATTATGTACATTTTGAGGTACTGGGAAATCTTTTACAGCCCTCATTTTTACTGCACCTGGCGGTATACCGTCACGGCTAATTTCAAATCCTAATCGATTTTGGTTGCAAAGAATATACATTTATTAAGTTTTAATGTTAACCCTTCCTTTCACATTATTTTCAAAATTATTTCCAAATTTCTGATTCCCTGCTCTATAGTCCTAGATGGTATTAATATATCATCGATATACGCCTTTGCTATATTATTTTTATATGTGCCTAAAATCGTATCCATCATTCTCTGAAAAATACTGGGAGTGTTTGTAAGACCAAATGGCAGCCAATTAAATTCATTTTGTCCATCCGGTATTACAAACGCTGTTTTCAATTTTGATTCTTACGCGATGGGTATCTGATAATAACTAGGAGTAAGGTCAAAATATTTACATCCCCATAACCGATCAAACTGATCATCTATTCTCGGTAACGGATATTTATCTTTAACAGTAACATTATTCAATTTGTGATAATGTATACAAAAAGAGGCGTATCACCCGTTTTCATTTTCATTATTAAACATAATAAGTATATGGTGAATATGAATCTTCAATAATGTAAATAAAATAATATAAATGTATCATCACGACGTATTACCCATTGCTGAGTGCGCCAATCCGCCCTGCACACAGGCCTCAGCAATGATGATGACATACCTGCGCCGTAAGGGGCGCTTATCAGGCGTCACCTCACAGGCACTCATTGCTGGCGTGTAGAGCGCACCACAGGCGTCAATTCTGTGCCATTTAAATTTCAAAATATTTGGCGTCAGTCGGGATCGAATCCGGTTAACCAGATTCGCGACCAGACATTCAGGCACGCAGCCACGAGTCCTCATAATAATGTAATTATCAAATAATTATTTAATCATTTCTTTTACTTTTTCTTCGTGTTTTGATATGCAACAGGGATGATATATTATGAGTTTATTATCCTGTATATTAATTTCGATTTAGTACACTATATTTCAGTTAAATTTTAAATAAAACAATTATAATGTATTTATTTAACAATGTCAGTAAATTTTGCCTACAAAATTTAATTTTAACATTACTTGTAGTTCATTCTCTAGTTCGGCATAACAGGAGTGAACAACATTGCTTCTTTCATAATTTAGTTGCAATAGAATAGTCATCTACAAGATTTACAATCACTATTGTAATATCCGAATTACCGAATTTTGTTACACTTCTCTGTAACAAGTTTATTCCGTCAATTTCTTCGATCAAACAAGTACTATAAATTTAACAATTGCATTGATAAAGTATTATCATTTATGTCCGATGTGAAATATTCTAACAAATCTATACAGGGTGAGGCAAATGAGGAGCAGACACAACTAAACAAATGATATTATTTAAATTTATGAGCCTTTCGGGTTGACAGTTTTAGGATGCATTTTTCGTTACTCAAAACTGTACAGTGCCTATTAGTTCCGCTCGACCTAAACAACTGAGTCAAGTACCACTCATAGGGTTTGACATTTTCAACTAAATTTATTGCTCCGCACGTGTGATGCGACGGTCAGACCGATGGGTTTATCTTATGGATTTATGTTTCTTAAGTGTTACGCAGTGTAAACTTTTAACAGACATTAAACATTATACATTCCTAGAAGGGATGCAAGATAAACAACATATATGAAGACAACGATAACGTCAAAGTTTTGTGAATTGTATATTTTTCAATAACAAAATGTCTTATTTTGTTTAAACAATGCCCAACGTGATCCTGATTCAGATCCCACTTCTGAGATAAAAGCTATGGTTTTTACTAATTTTTATTAATCTTTTTCATTTGTTACTTAACTGGAATATATGGGCGATAATACATGCAATAATCTAATATATACAATTCACATTCCTTTTTGACCTGTTATCGGTGTCCTCTTCTACACGCGTCAGGGACGGACTGGCCCTCTACGACGCGTTCCCCTAAGTAGGATAAAATACACATTGTCATTCCAATTTACAACAATTATCACAGGCGTGCATTATCATCTAATGAGATAGACAGGAGGGGGGGCAGGAATAAGGTTGCTCCCAAGTCCCAGACTTGGGTAGGTGCCCCGCATATTAAATGCGGCCTAACACCTTGTGGTTTCCGGTACCCCTATCCGCAAAAGTATACACCCAGTGCATTGACGAATTGCTGGAATACGGCTCTCGTGAATAATCATTTCTGAGCCACTAGCGGTACCGTAGCCACATACGCATGTCCCAGACATGTTGAGCTCCCAGAGCTCTGACCTCCCAGAGGTCAATGGGTCCCAGACCCATAATGAGAGTTTAGCTTACGATCACACGAGTGTAGGTCCCAGACCTATCATGATAAACCCCAGGTTTATCCTTAACGTCCCAGACGTTATCGTGTGTCTCAGCCCCTCATTTGCATGTCCCAGACATGTGAGTTCCCAGAACTCGACCTCCCAGAGGTCAATGGGTCCCAGACCCGTTATGAGAGTTTAGCTTACGATCACACGTTTATAGGTCCCAGACCTATCATGATAAACCCCAGGTTTATCCTTAACGTCCCAGACGTTCTCGTGGATCTCAGCCTCTCATTTGGTGTCGTCACACCTCGAAGCATAAAGCTCCATGGACCCAGAGTTGTCCCAGACAACTCTTCGGATAATTAATTAGGAAACTACTACGTTTGCGGCCACAAACAAATAATACAAATGTATACTTCACATATACCATGCATATCAAATACACAAGCAGTGTATAACATATCAATCAAGTATTTGGTGATCCACACCAAACTATACCTGTATAATAATTAGAATGACAGCGAGTTCAACCACTCACCTATAATTACTGCAAGCAGCTAATCTTTTCTTATGGACACTTTCACAGTTTCACACACATCCATATAGCACTGCTAGCACACAACGACTAACTAGCCTGACCATGCAAGGGTCGGGGGTTGTTATTGTGTTTAAGAATGTCAAGTGCTTTTGCCTTAAGCCAGCGCTTCTAAACCAGTGGCGCCCAGTCGAAAAGTGAATCTTACAATAATAATAATAATAATAAAATAACTATAATACCCCCTATTATAGGGCGCGGGCAAACAGCTGTTTTCAGTGTCCTTGAAAACATATATGCTGGAGCCCCACTTGTCAAAGTGACAGTACAGCCTTTTTTTTGTGTGATGTGGTGTTTGTCGTTTGTGCTGTATTTTTCTAGAATCTCAATGTTTTTTATAAAACACCACAACACACAACAAAATGGCTGTACTTCCACTTTTACAAATGGGGCTCCAGCACATATGTTTTCAAGGACACTTAAAACAGCTGTTTTAAATTTGGCCGCTACATAGCGAGCGCTAGTCTGGCATCGCCAATAAATAATTACTTTTTGAAACAAATGAAAATTCTCGTATTTTTTTTAATAAACCTCGTAGGGGTATTTTGATTAACTAGGTACTATGAAAAACACCTTAGTTATTTTCATTTTAGTTCGATTAATAATTTCATTTTATCTTTATAAGTTTTAGTTTTGAAAAAGCAAAAAAAAAACTAACAAACTAGGTATACAGGGTGCGTCTTCCGATAGCGATTTCAATGACGAATTTTGAAATATTCAAATATTGGCTCCCCTAATAGAGGTGAGCGCGGGCCGTGATTTTATCGGGTAACGATGGATCACGACGTGACCAGCGTGTTCGTGACAAAATTTAAATTTTGCGTCGTGATTGGACGTGAGCGTGAGGCACTCAAAAATTATCGTGCGTGATCAGGCGTGATTGAAATTTAATCGGGCGTGAGTAAAAGTTTTCTTTAATTTTTTATTTAAAAAATTGTCTTAATTTCCATCTTTTACTTTACATTCTTGTTATTATTAGTATGTCCAAATATGTCATCAACAGTATTTTTTTGCATAATGTTATTGTTGTACCCAAAATTGTATAAACAGTTGCTCCGATTTTACTAAAGATATACATATCTTTAAGCCCGTTTGACACGATCATAATTTTGTTAACAAAATTGTTACCAAATTTATAATGATATTTGTGAGGGAATAGAACATCCTATTTGTCCATAAACATTCGTTTCCAATGAAACCAATTTGATAACAAGACTATGTGTGAGCGTGAGTGATCGTGAATCAAACATAAAAAGTCGTGCGTGATTGGCCGTGATTACATTTTTAGTTACGTGAGCGTATGTGGTCGTGAACAAAAAGTTACTCACGCGCCCACCTTTGTCCTCTAATGGTTTCTCAGCAAAACAATAAATTATTTTTTCTTCAAGCGTATTATAATATGCATATTATGCTACTGTACACACGCTGTAGAAGATATTCATTATCTTACTAGTACAAAAATGTTGTTATTGTTGTACTAGTAAAAAAATGTTAGTTTCTTAATTCACCGCTGGCGGCGGCAGTAGCCACAGCAATACAGATCATATTGAAAATTGTTATTTGACAGTTGAATCGTTTATGTTTTGTAGTGTACACAGCCAGCTTAGACTAAAATTGCAAATTTTACAAGTAAATAAATTCCAAAAAAATGTCAAAAAAATATTTGAAACGCTTGAAGAAAAAGTAGTATATGTCATTCGGAGTAGAACGCCCTTTTTGTGTTTTACCCAGCTTGCCAAGCCTCGGCTAGCGCCTCGGCCGCAATAGCTGAGTTCAACACAAAAAGACCGCTTTCTACTCCTAATAACATAATATACTATTTTGTAGAGAAAAATATCTTATAGCTAATGAATAATTTTCCTTCGTTAGGAATATGAAAAATTAATTAAATAAACGTGTGTTTTAATCAAATGCAATGAAATTAATAAAAAACAAATACTTGCAATTACTCTATATTATAAAATAAATAGTGTATTATTACAAGTCAAATAAATCTCATTTAATTTAATATTTATTGTGATACGTATTATTTAAATGAAGTAATTATTCCTCACAGTACTTTTTCTCTGAATAAATTATTTGTACCACATTCAAAGATGCAAAATTAATGTAAATATCTTATTCATTTATGTCTTAGTTAAGTGGTTCTAGGCAGCTGCTCAAGTTTCTAGAAAAAACAACCCCTAATTTGGTTCGAGAGTCATCCGCTAGATGCTGCTACCACCTGCGTTTCAAACATTTTAAAAATCTCAAATAACTAGCTGTTTATTACTTCAAAAACAAAAACTAAACCACCTCTCGTTGCAACATTTTTCCAATATAATGAACAAGAAACTAGTTCTCAATTGATCGGGAATTGAACCACACACCTGCATTAAATATTCAAACATCACTCATCGGAAAAAATAGTAAAATAAGTCGTGAAATAAGTCGTTTCGTTTAAAATTCATTTAAATATTTCTCCAATTATTAAAAATAAGGTAAGAAATAAATAGTCAGATCAAGTAGGCTGGTAAAAAATGTTCGCGACGTGTAATTTTCAGTGCATTTTGCACTTGCAGTTGTTTTTCCATGCATGGCAACGGCAAGTTCCACGCTAACTTGATTCACATTCGCGATAAATAAGAAAACAAACAAAGTAGAATCTAATTAGTTTATAAAGTTAATTCCACTGATGCACATGTCGCGTAATTAGGCATCTATAGGCGCGTGCCTCGCAGACTCCGCCAGTGACGGAGGAGAATTATTTTCAGTGGGGCACATTAAAAGAATATCAAATATTTATTATTGACATTAAGAGGGCAAGTCAGAATTACTGAGATTAAAAAACATTTCATTTTAAATAGGTACCTAGTTTATGTCATTTGAAATTAAGTTGTAATTGTTAATATACCAAATATTTAATCAAAAATATTTCTACCCGATAATTTTAACGTTTTTCCATACAAATTTAAAAAAAACTTTGACAACTTTTAGTCCATTGTTCTAACATTTTAGGTTAGAATAAAAAGCGCATTTATTATTACTGGCGTTCAAGTAAATTTTTGTTAATCAATTCGTAAAATTGTCAGAAAAAGTTGATACTTAAACATTTTTATTATTTGTATATAACAGTTATTTATTCAACATGAGTAAAAAGTATAGTTTTATTTTACTAATAGAATAGTTTGACTGAACGAGCTGTAGGCGAGTTCGTCAAATCCATGAGTGAAATAAGACACTTTTTATTCTAGTTGAACATAAATTATTTTTAAATCTACAATAAAAGTGTGAAAATAAGCGTTTCATTTTTTCACCCGTATGCGTTAAAACAAGTGCTCTTTTTTACACTTTTATTGTGTTAAAAAAGACATACATATTTTATAAACTCATTTTAATGATAAAGTATTTTTACGTCCGTTAAAAAAGTACATTTTTTTCATCAAAATAGGTTTATAAAGTATGTCTTTCTTTGATACATGAAAGTGTGAAAAAATAGTGCACTTCTTTTAACGCTTCGGAGTGAAATAATGAAACGCTAGGGCCTTTTCTCACGCTTTTATTGCAGACGTAAAAAAAATGTTTGCAACTCGTGAGTAAATTATATATTTTTTTCACTCGAAGGATTTGTGCACTCGCCTTCGGCTCGTTCGGCAAATTTTCATTCTCGTGAAAAAAGATATACTTTACTCACTTGTTACATAAATAACCATTTTTTAACGGACAAAAAATTATATTTTACGGGGTATGTGACTAAATTTTAATTTTTACGTATGTATAGGTTTGTTCGTTTCACTACTTTGTGTCTACGGTTTACTGCCATGTCCATACAAAGTATATGAACGCGGCAGTAAACCGTAGACAAAAAGTAATGAAACGAGCAAACCTTATATGAAAGTAGACAAAAAATAAAATACTCGTATTTTTATATCGATTATATTGGTAAGTATTTATGTCGACGTCACCATGGCCCGAATGTGGCAAACAATATGCCATAGCGGTGGAATTATAAACTCAAGCCATGCTGACGTCACCATATCTTCTCTCCGAAACACTCCATTGCACACAGCATTATTTTACGAAACAATAAATAAATATAAATAAATACATCATCAAGGCTTGTTATTCCTTTCTAATATGCCAATCTGCTTTTATTAGCAGATTTCGGTAATGATGATATATCTACGATTGTGGACCTTTACCGGAGGTTATCGTTTTCAAAGCTGTTGTGGAGAGAAAGAATGTTTAATTTTTATTATTATAATGAGAAACGAGAGTGATTAATTTTTGTATATTATGACCCATATATGTAGGTATTATATATTATTATGGTCACATATCTCATTTTCTTTTCACTATCTATAGATAGACCCACCACTGTCTTTCATCATGACTATAATATTTTTTCTCTATGTCTATATCTCCGCCTCTGGCGAGTAACTAAGCAACTAGGTATCTCTACCACTACTATAGTACTGGTAGCATAGCAACCCAGATAGCCGGGTACTCTCTATACCTAGCAACACACTACACCAGCTTTATGTGTGTGCATGTCTGCCGGTGTGTTAATATTCTAAGCTACCCGCATCTTTTCAAGGTCATAGCGCTAATACCAGACCAGAACGCGGCATAGGGGTGCTCCACGCCAAGAAGATTGAAAATATTGTTGATCAATTACGAGATATTATTACAGAGAATTTTCAAGGTGTACGCAAATAAATGTACTTACCATTTATTATTCAATATGTTAGTTGAGACTGAGAATAGTAATTTTATTCATAGTAGCAGCAGAATAACTTGCATGTAAATGTAATACGAAGTGTATAAAATATGACTTAAAATTTGCTCTTTAAAAATCATAATAATAATATATTATCACGGCTTATTACTCACTGCTGAGTCTTTTTCTTATTAGCATAAACGAGTGGAAAATTTTATGTAATCTATATAGCCATGAAGGGAAAAATATTAATGTAAAATATTATATTTTGCTTCTGATAACAACTTGCATCCTTTTTTCTGTCAAAACCATATTTTTAACCTTTTTCATGTTTTTCTTCATTTTTGATTCCACTTGCCTTCCACAATTTTAAACATCCACAGGCTATTTCAATAATTTTTTATTCGTTATTCTTTATAAAAAAAAATCTGATGTGGCCAACACATTACCTTCCGTCAGTTCTATGTATTTTATACAAATGCCATACAGACAGTTTCTTGCGAGAGGTTCTATATTTCCAGTACATTACCTTTCCTCAGCTCTATATATTTTGTACAAATTGCATACAGAATGTTTCTGAGAATTGATTCTATATTTGCAGTAAAATTATAACACTATTATATTAGCTGTTTCCAATGTTATTGCATAGCTGGCTGCTTTATGAAATTAAATTTTTTTATAATTTTTTAATTCAATATCCATTGAATATGAAGTATAAAATGTAATCAAATCGTATAGAGAATAAAATATTGTTTAATATTTATAAATAAATAAATATAAATATATCATCACGGCTTATTACCAATTGCTGCTTGTGCCAATCGGCTTGTACACAGATATCGGTAATGGTGAAATATTTACACCGCTTACCAGGCGTCACCTCACGGGCACTCATTGTTGGCGTGGAGAGTGCACCACAGGGGAAATTTTGTGCTATTTAAAATTCGAAATATTTACCGTCGGTCGGGATCGAACCAGGTTCCCCAGATAGTTTTTTCAAGAAAAACTGGTAAAATCTTCAAATTATAACCAAAATCTAATCAACTCTTCATATGGATGTAACAAAGAGGAATACGAAAGTTTTAGAATTTTAGTGTTGGAATTATCGACGGAGTAAAAATATTCACACCCACATATACACAGACATACAGACATCATCGCAAAAATAGTAAAATCGTAAAATCTATAGGGACTCTAAAACGTTTTTATACATTAAAAACTCACCATCAAATTTTTTGACCAAAAACAATACCTTCCTTACCTAAAGGTGTCATACCTTTAGGTAAGGAAGGTATTGTAAGGAAGGTAAAAAATGTGATGTGACCAGCACATTATCTCCCGCCATTTAATATTTCTTCATTACATAAATACATATTCATTATCCAATATTTTTGGCTAATGCACCTATTACATAATTTTCTGTTTTCCATTTTTCACAAATGTTACCATTATATGAAAACAAATTTTGCAATAGTGATTGTAGAAGCAGGTACAGCTTGTCAATTTTAGCACTGCACTTGAGTTGCGCAAAAGGTAATATGCGACAGCACGATGAGAAGAGAGAGATACTCAGATTTCTAGGTAAATAATAAATAATAAATTGAAAAATAGGGTATAATCGTACACTAGAAAATATCTACTGGCCTTGTAATATGATAGAAATAGAACGAAATATTTGATAATATTGTGACTACCTCAATTCATATTTGTTTGTAAAGTGATGACAATTTAAAATATTTAATATAATAAAGAATATTGGTACTGTTCTTTATACTTTGGACTGAACAATATAATTTCCCTTTGCTACTGCGCATGCAACCTTGAAATGCAGAGCTCGGGCTGACAAGCTGTAGGTATATTTTATTAATTCATATTTATAATATTTTCTTTTAGAAACCCTACAATTATTAATTTAAAATAGGTAACAAAAATTATAAAATGACCTTTATCTGTCAATTACATACTTTTGAATACCTAGTGTAACTAATGACATGCGCTGCCGATGTAGGATATACAAAAATATATTATTTTAGAAATTTATCTATAAAATAAATAGAAAAGAACAATTATCAATGCACACCTGTAGAAAATTTAATAGGTAATAGCTTCCTATATTAAATAGTGAAACGATGGTTTTTAAATAAATACGACAATACGAGTATATATCAAAATAAAAACGAAATGGTTGTTTATTTAATAGTATTCATTTTTTATAAAAACATAAATCGCGAAAAAAGGTTTTTATAGATATTTTTTTAGAAAAACTATTTAAAGCTTCAAATGACCAGTGGCGTATTTACGATTTTCTTCTGGGAGAGGTCCGTCATTGGCAGGGGTGGATCCTGCACCGAAACTCTGATGAAACAAGGTGATGAGGCAAGGTATCCAAGGTGCCCAAGAAAATTTTTTTTCGTACAAGGTCATGTACAATAATTAATTGCCATATTACAGAACATTTTAGGAAAGAGAATATATTTAACGGATTCTTGACTTACCTGGATAAACAGTCTAAAGTTTAAACATAATAGAAATACAAAAACATTACGTTGGTAAACTGCAAACACAACGAAAAAATAAAAGAATTAAATACTCATTGCCATACGTATCAAAGTTCCAAAACAGAGCCTTCGTTACATTACAATAAAAATGCTGGACATGTATGTTTATGCTCGAATGCAAAACTACTTACAAAATTTGTCACTACGAGCCGTTGATTGTATTCACGTACGCTCACGGTCTCTATAGAGCCGTGTGGAAAGTACCTATCTTTTATCCTTTACGCACTCATTGCTTTTGCACTTGAACATTTGAAGCTAGCCTCAAACAGCGCCTTGTCTAGCGCACGTATTTCTTACCGGAATGAAAGCTTTATCAAAAACATTAGACATTATACTATTCATTTCGAGAGGCAAGCTTCAAAGCGTGTAAACTAGGTGAACTGCATTACAAATTCGTTATGTGGTGGCTAATGGTAATGGTAATGATATTCTGAATTATTTCTTTTCTGATGAGGCACTGAATCTTGTACCCAGACCCCTTGGGCAAGCTCCCTCCCCCCACCCCCGTAAATACGTTACTGTAAGTGGCATTTCCGGTTGTTCAATTTACAACAAAATCTGAGAAGTTCTTTGTCTTTCCATATCAAAATAGAAAATTTGACAAATATGTTAATATTACTGAAATCTTCATGCATCAGACTGGTATTCTCTGGTTCCCAGAAATAAGTATAACCCATAATTTTATACTTAAATCTATTTTGTTCATTTGCAATAAATATTTATGTACTCGTACGTAGTTGCATTTATAATCAAATATAAACAAGAATATAAATTAAAAATCTGATGTGGACACCACACGACTTCCTTGTACACAAAACCAATATGAAGTATAGACCCAAGTATAAAATTGCACGTATTTGACGTAATTTGACATTAGCATCTATTTTTTATTTTTTTGTTATTTTTTGTCCTAATCCATAGCAAGCTTCATTACAAAAAACAAAAAGTATATAAGTTTTAAATATACATAGCTCGCTTATACAAAGGGCTAATTTAATAATACTTGATGTGCTAGACACAGAATTTAATTCTCCAAAAATTTTATTTGAAGCATTTATTTCTAAAATCAAAATGAAACCATTTTATTGAAGAAAAACTGTTAACAACTTCAGGTAATATGACACTTCCGGTTAGCCTGTTTTAACCAAAATCTACTATGTTATTTCAATTGACATAAAAGTCTTATATACCAAATTTAAAAAGTGTTAGATTATATTTTAAAATAGTTTTTCATTAAAATCTATTATAGGCTTCAAATAAAGTACCATTTCTAGAAATTATGTAATGACCAAAGCACAACTAGATGTTATAGCAGTCCTAAATACAAAATTTCAACTTTCTACGGCTTACCGTTTTTGAGTTATGCGAGATACATACGCACGTACGCACGTACGTACGTACGTACAGACGTCACGACGAAATTAGTCAGAATGGATTCAGGGATGGTCAAAATGGATATTTCCGTTGAAATCTGAAAACCGAAATTTTTCGCGATTACAATACTTCCTTTACTTCGTACAAGGAATTAAAAAACAGTTATTTTAGTTAAATTATGCATATCTATAATAGCATAAATATATAGTATATAAAATATAACAACTAAATAAACCTACATTGAGCTATTTCTTACATGAAGAAAGTTAATTTCTTAATGTACTATGTGACAATCTGAAAATTAAGATGACAGTAATTAGAAAAGAATTGTCTCAGCCTATACTATGTATCATCAGTTAATTGCAGATGGGCTCAGCAAAAATAATTTATGTAAATATCATTTTAACTACCCACAATTTATTTTAATGATACTTTCTCTCATGCAAATAAAATGACTTATTATTGCAATACTTAATAATGATGATAAATATAAATAATGAAATTCCATTTTTGAAATATTGCTTTGGGTGATCTTTTTCTTAAACAAACAAGAGGAGAAAAATTAATATTTTATACAGCTATTACCACATTAAGTTCGAAAATCCACAACATTTAATGTTTTCTATCTTCCATCTGAGATCTCAGAAACCAATTTTAGGGAATCGATTCATTAATACCCGCTGAGGAAAACGATTACAGAAGAGGAAAGTATGAATACTAATGTAATCAGAACACTGATGAGGTGATGAACTAAATTCAAAACGTGCTAACTGATGGAATTTCAAGATTTAAAAAATAGAAGCATCACAAGTACCGCACGATGCTTTTACCATAAATTTCTCAAATGGGCTCTAAATTAGGTATCCTAATTATACCAATTTGTATTTTGATAGTTCGGGAACTGTTTTGTAGTTTATATTAATTGGGATATGTCTTACTACAGTTAGAAGGTATCTCAGTATATCTGAAGATGAATGGTTGTTTACTAATAAATAAATATAAATATATCATCATGGCTTAATACACATTTCTGGGTGTGCCAATCTGCTTCTATCCGTAAAGGTGTTTTATATTAATTCAGCACAGGAATACAGTCCCAAAACGGGTCGTTTAAAGAAAAAAATAAATCCCGATGACGTAATTGTATTAAAAACGTTCGTGATTCGTGCAAATTAAGAGAAAACCGGAGCGCGGGACCAATGTGGTTCAGCTTATTTAGCTTGTATATATTTGCAAATATAACAACAATAACCTAACCTAAAACACAAAACGATTTCCAAGCGTGAATTTTGTGTTGTTAGGCAATGTATTTAGAAAAATTTGCGTAGGTAAACCACGTCTCATCGGGATTTTAATTTTTTTAACGATTTTGTGTTCGGGAATTTATAGCGTTTTCCATTTGTATATTTAGTGCGCACTTTTTTCCATTAATACTCTTCTAGTGAACTGACCTTACTCACTGCGCACTTTCTTACACTTATGGTATGACTAGCGAATGAAAGTTGACGTTTAAATTATTTTATAGATGTGGTTTTTTTTGAAAACCTGGAAAAGAATAGAATTGTACGAAATATTCAGGTATGAAATTTTTGCATGAACCCATTTAAATACTGGACTAGGAAAGCACAGAAATACATTACTATGTCTGGCTGACTAGGGTAACTGAATATTAAAACAGAGGTGCGTTTAAAATATTTTAAATATTTTTCGTTTATGTTGATTATAATAAAATATTTTGATCTTTAAACTATTTAATTTGGCAATTCTATGAAATTGGATTATTTTTAATTTCCTCTAACAGTCCGTCCGACTCGAGAGTTGCTTACACCTGAGAAAAACGAACTAGAATTTGAGGTATTATTTTTTTAAATACATCCCTGAATCCTGTTGCTAAGGTCATTTTAAATGCCTCCTGGTATTGAGTACAATTCTAATCTTCTGTAACGGAATACATAAGGGTCAGTTTCCTTTCAAATCAAATGTAGGGAAATGTTTTCAAAAGATACCACATCTATTAAATAATCTAAACGTTAACTTTCTTCGCTAGTCATACTATACTACGATCGTTAGTTCTTGCCAGTGCAGTCGCACGAGTTGTAACAATTACTAGTGCCGGGCATGACGTCATTGTCTGCACTGAGTGTAAAACTAAATATATAAATGGAAAACACTATTAGACTTTTTCTTTAATTTATTAGATATATTCCACAAAGTACCATCAACAAATTTTCTTTCAGTTATTTATAAATCTGGATGCTCATGTACACGGTCAACTAGGCGACGGGCGACGGCGAATGGGCGATGGTCATCTTGGCGATAGCCAAGTGGGCGCCGGATATCTAGGCGATAAAATAATAATAGATGTGTAATACATACAGCATGTCATTCATAGCTACAAAAATAAAAATAGGCGATAGTTCACTTGTAAAGCCTGCTTCAGAGTTTACATAACGTAACATAACATATCATAGCATAACATAAAGAAAATATGGATGTATGTAAACCGGCATAGTATTTCATAGTTTTCATAAGAAACTTAACATAACATACTCGTAAATTAACTTAAGAAAACGTAGAATATCGTCAAATTTTATTTCCTTACGAATATGTTATGTTAATGCCACATTGCAAAACAACAACAGATTAGCTGTCAATTTAGTTTGTGTTCGACTTTCAAGTTGCTGTTTTTGTGTTTTTTGTCTAGCTAACATGGATGAAGCATAGCATTTATTTCTTATTCGTTACTTGAAACTATGAAATCACTGACTGCTATGATATGTTATGTTACGTTTAATATAACATTAATTTAGTTTTGTTTGTACTGACATCTATGTAAATTTCGTGTTTCACCAGTCTCCTTGTTCTTCTCGTATTTGGTTTAAAGACCGAATCCAAGTGAATACTAAATAAAGATGGGTGTATATTTCTATATCGTTTTAGACTCATCCTCATTGGTGAAGTTTGTGACGTCAAACTAAATCATAAAGCTAAAGTTTGGACCTTGCAATGTTTAGCTTTATGATTTGGGTTTAGATACATTCTGAAGTGTGAATGGAGTCATAAAATAATATGCGGCCAAGGTCTTTAAATCTAAATTATAAATAAAATAAATAAATAAATATATCATCACGGCATATTACCCATTGCTGGGTGTGCCAATCTGTTTTGTACACAGAATTCGGTAATGATAATGACATATTTGTACCGTGTGGGCGTTTACCAGGCGTCACCTCACGGGCACTCATTGCTGGCGTAGAGAGCGCACCACAGGGGTCAGTTTTGTGCCATTTAAAATTTGAAATATTTGGCGCCGGTTCCCCAGATTCGTGACCAGATACTCAGGCACGCGGCCACGAGACCCCATAAAGTATAAATCATAAATCTAAACCTAATTTCATTTGTGAACGTACCTTTAAGCTGTATAAACTTTAACGTCACAATCGGTTTCAGATCAAGTAATTTTTTCAAAATATTACAAAAATTTCGATAATTAATTGTAATGTCTAATGCAGCGTTTGTTAACCTATGGGTCGCGACCCAAATTTGGGTCGCGAAGGGATTTAAGTAGGTCGCGTAAACTATTCAGAATTTTATAATTTTGAGTACTAAATGCCAACAGTACCTAATGTATATATGGGCCCACTGGGCCCAGGCCCCAGGCACAAAATTTTGGAGAGCGTAAATAGGAGGGGGCGCCAAAATGCACTGTGCCCAAGGCGCTAAAATTTGCTGTGCCCACGGTGCCTACTACCATAAATCCGGGCCTGAATGCCAATCATATTTTTCTAAAACGTATAATATAAAATTTCACTAAAATGTTACTTATGTTAGCAATACAATGCAGAATTGTTACGTCTAATAACCCTACCGAGGCATTGAGTTCATTTTGGTTAAAAATGAACTCAATGCCTAACCTAATATTTATTAGAAACTGTTTATAAACAGTGAATTCTTCTATATTTCCTAATATTTATGTTTCGGACATTTTGACTATCAGACAATATTAAAATTGTATTAAATTCATGTACCAAATTGTAACAAGTTTCGTTTTATTTGAAATAATTGTTGGTCTTGGTATTAAATTTATATTATTTAGTTTATAAATAGGTAGGTATGTGATATATTCATACATATTCATATGCTTATTTTCGTAAATAGATTAAAGTTTATAATAAGAAATTTGTTTTTAATTTTTTTAATAATTTTCTAGTGGGTCGCGAAACCAATACAATAGATATACTTGGGTCGCGTCTTGAAATGGTAAAGAAACGCTGGTCTAATGGATATTTCGTGATATTGACTATTTAAAGAACATTATTTTGTAAAATTTAATACTTAGGCATATAAAAATTCTTGCAACAGTCGTATTATCCGTTTGGTTAGGTTATGTTATATTATTCCTCTTGCAAAAAAATTCATCGCCCACTTGGTCCAGTTGATCATCGTCCATTGTAAATCGCTCAGTTGACCATCGCCCAATTGTTTTCGCGTACCGGTGAAACTATATTCATTTGAAATATTTAGGAATCCTAATTACAATAAAAAAATTGTATATTTGTTTAACGATTACATATTGTTGTATAAAATAACCTAACACCTAACCTACCTTAATTCATATTAATACCTTGGATAAATTCGAACAGTGTACGAAATAAAAATGATAATAGAAAACGTTAGTTTCCTACTCAGGTCATATTTAGTTTAGGGCTTACGCCGGGTCTATTTTATTCAAGGCGAAGCCCGAACACAGTTCACCATCCACGGTTGTTATAACCCAGGTACCGAAGAATGTAAAAAATCTTCTTTGGAAGGGATGATCAACCCCCACCTTATTTCTAGCGGAGTGAAGGGTTACCTCCCTTGCATGTTTGAGATTTTTCGTCCCAATTAATGCTCACTCAGTTTACATCAGGAATAATTAGACCGATGTCAATAACGGAATGCCCAGAACATTAAAATTTATTTTAATTATCGACTTGGCGGCTTCGTTAGTTTTTTATATCCCCGCGGATGTTTAAAAGGGTGAACAGTTCTTTTACATAACTCGTTTTTACGTTTTATACCTGGCGAATTAATTGTCGGACGTGAAACTCGGACTCGGAGTTTCTTCTGGCTGTTGCCGCCAAGTGTATTTGCACTTTGGAGTGTTTTCAACAACAAGAACAACAAGCCAACTATCAAAACACGAATGCGAATGAGAACACACGTACGAGGGCATTCTTTCAGTGTGTTTTTGCTTCTGTTTTGGATCAAATATTTTATGCACTGGAAAAGTACTTCAGCCAAAGCGGAATCAATGAATACGATGAGTTGTGTGTGAATCTTGGAAGCATGGGACACGAATTTTAAACTTAGAACTATTCCATTATGGGAATATTTTTACCTCGCGTCACTTATAGAAGGAAGGTATTGTCTTGGATAGTGAATTTTTAACGAATAAGTATTTTCGGGTTCTGAGAATATGATTTTATTATTTTTACGGTAATGTCTGTATGTATGTTTTGCCTCGGATAACTCCAATACTTCAATTCCATAAATTACAATTTTTCAGATTTCATGTTTATACACGTGCCTACTATCAATTTAAAGTTCTCTTAACAGTTAAGGTACATTCACAAATGAAAATTAGGTTTAGATTTATGGTTTATACTTTAGATTTAAAGACTTTGGCCGTATATTATGTAATGACTTCATTCATACTTTAGAATTTAGTGTTTCTAAATCCAAATCATAAAGCCAAACATTGCAAGGTCCAAACTTTAGGTTTATGATTTAATTTGACGTCACAAACTTTACCAATGATAACGAGCCCGAAACGATATAGATATATACACCCATCTTTATTTAGTATTCACTTGATAGATTCGGCTTTTTAAACAAATGCGAGAAGAACATGGAGACTCTCAAAACCTCTCGTGTTTATCAAAACTAAATTACAGTTAATTTAAAGTTACATTTATAAATAACTTACTTTAACCTAAACAAAAACCATAATCCTAATTTTCATTAGTGAATGCACCTTTAGTTGTATTTTTTTTTTTGATATTACAAGATATTATCTATCGCTGTTTGCATTTTAAAAAATATGCAAATGTATTTAGAGATAAAAAATTAAAACAATGTAAGTTTACGAGAGTTACGTTAATATTATTGAGAATAATAATATCAGGTAGTATATACAAGATAATGTTTGCACTACAATTAAAAAAATTATATATATATATATATATATATATATATATATATATATATATATATTATTTAATTAGGAATTAGTTACTCAAAATCTCAGTCAAACAGCTTATATTCTTATATTTATACACATACATCGACGTTTCTGTACACACTTGCATCTTTCATGGTAGTAAGATCTTACAAAATATTGTACATATCGTACAAAAAATTCATAAAGAGCTTATATACATCCATTTGATCTCAAAATCGACAACGGAATTGACTGAATATTTTGTACGACGTATCGGATTTTGGATCTGGATCTTAGTATCGGATTTTGGATCCGAATCTGAATATTGGATATTGGATCCGAATCTAAGTATCGGATCTTAAATTCGGATCCAAATATCGAATCTAGGAAACGGATTTGAGTATCGGATCTTAGACTCGAATATGAGAATGAGTATCGGATTTTAGATAAGGAATTTCAGTATTCGGATCGGTTCTCGGATTTGAATATTCTGAGTATTGAACCTTACATTCAAATATTAGTATCGGGTCTCAAAACCAAATAAATTATGAAATAATCCACTATGTATTTTTGTTTAATGTAGTTAATTAATAGTCGGCATATTTCTGATGTTTAAATTTCTGTTGGACAACTTTTAGCATGCGCTAAGACGGAAGTTCCTCGATTCCACAGAACTATAAATAGGTAACACAAGCAATCCCTTTTATGTGAAACAAGTGCACGATGTAAATAAATAGGTATTTCGCCACCTGAAATAAACCTATTATTTCTCAAATTTGACCTTAATCTCTTTTTCTTTGAAGCATTTGTTCTCATGAATGTTATAAAATCTTAGAAATATAGAATTTTCAATATTATGAAAAATCGGATCCAAGTCCAGATCCGGATCCAAATCTGAATTAAATTTACGAATATCCGAACATCGGATATCCGAGGAACCAAATATTTTGAAATCCGGATACTCGGATCCAAATTATGTCGGATCCTCACAGCACTAGCAATAACTGAAAGTTAAGTACGAATGTATTTTGTGTACATGATTTGTAATATATTGTAAAATCTTACTACCCTGAAGAAGGTGCAACTGTGCAACGAAATGTCGGTGTTCTAAGAAGAAATGCAGTTTGACTGATATTTCGTGTAATTGTTATAGTATGACTAGCGAATGAAAATTGACGTTTAAATTATTTAATAGATGTGGTTTCTTTTGAAAACATTTCCCTGTATTTGATTTGCAAGGAAACTGACCCTTTATGTATTCCGTTACTGAAGATTAGAATTGTACTCCATACCAGGAGGCATTTAAAATGACCTTATCAACAGGAATCAGGGATGGATTTTAAAAATTTAATACCGCAAATTCTAGTTCGTTCGTCTCTGGTGTAAGCAACCTTCGAGTAAAAATTACTGTTAGGTTAGGTTAGATTAGAAATAATCCTATTTCATAGAATTGCCAAACTAAATAGTTTAAAGATGAAAATATTTTGTTATAATCAACATAAACGAAAAATGTTTAAAATATTTTAAACGCACCCCTGTTTTGATATTCAATTACCCTAGTCGGCTATCTATTTTCAGCCAGACATAGTAATGTATTTCTGTGCTTTCCTAGTCCAGTATTTAAATGGGTTCATGCAAAAATTTCATAACTGAATATTTCGTACAATTCTATTATTCTCTAAGGTTTCAAAAGAAACCAAATCTATAAAATAATTTAAATGTCAACTTTCATTCGCTACTCATACTTACCATAATACCTTATCAACACTACAGTCGAGAAATTTCCCACATATTAGTTTTTAAAGAACCTTTATGAGTGAAATTACGGAATTAGTCAGCATTTTCTTCAGTTTTTGGCAATATAAGAGAGAGAATGTGAAGTGTGTAATTGTTAAAGGGATCAAAATATGAGCCACGTGTCAATCTCAATCTTTCTAGCGTGACCCTAGACTTTCTCAAAGCTGTCTGGGAGAGAGCACCACAGCGGTCATTTTTGTGTTATATGAAAATTGGACATAATTTCAAGTTTCCAGTTTGTTGTTGGTCGGAATCAAACCCGGGTCATCCACAACCGATCATCTAACGCTAACAACCACGTGACCTAGCACGTAAGTGAAATAATTTTTTTGGAAATACTTGTATATTTTGAAAATATGTATATGAAATAGTAAATGATAAAACATAAATTAGTTGCATATATTCCACAAAACAAAAACAAATTTGTTATATTATGGAATAATACTTCCACTTTTTTTATCAAGATGTACTGTCAGTTCGAAATTTATTCTTGGAAGAATGTTATCCGAATTATATTGCAAGTGAAAGTGACATGAAAAAGGGTTCTTGAGATCACTAATTATATTTCTGGGGCAATTATATAGGACAAAATATAAAATGAGTCATAATCATATATAACTCACAATACGGACCATTTGGTAGGTAGGAAAGTAATTCATATTTGGGATTCAGTTCTATTTTTATGAAACACGATATACTTAGGTATACCCTTGTACCCTACCTCAACATGGGGTTTGTATCCCAACAGGGCTTGTAGATGTATGAAGAAAGTAACCAGGACGATTTATTAATACAGGTTTAGAAGGAAAGGTCACGGATCACGCAAAATTGGCGCAGATTAACGACAACGAGAACGACACCTGCTTTTTAGTAACACAGGTAAACATAACACAGCGCACGAGTATACGCACATGTCTATTAAACACCGGTCGCCAACTATGAATGATCATAAAATGCTCGTCATAATTCGATGATTTTGGTGAGAAAATGACAATTTGCTGATTAGAATTGTTTGAAATTATTTCGTACATGAAAAATATATACAAACGGTATTAATTAAAAGAAGCTCCTTTATACATATTTTGAAATTATATGGCGATTCATTAAAACAATTAGAATGAAACAAAGAAAATATAGTTCAAGCTTTCTCAAATTACAAGATTAATTTGGTTTTTTATTTCCAAACTATTTTAACTTATAATAATTTGAAGGGAAACGTTCTGAGTAGTTTGGCGCCTTATAATAGATGGCGCTGGTCTATATAAAGTTGTTTTATTCCACAGTTTAGTTTAAGTCAGGAAGAATAAAAAAGAAAATAGTATTTCTGAACGAGAAAGTTTCCTAGTATTTCTCAGCAAAAAACAATATAAACATCGTACTTCTGAATAATTTTACTTTACCAAAAAAAGTATTACCATATATTATTTACCGAAATATTTTGGATATTTACATTTTTAATTTCATTTTTAATTTTAATATTTAAGTAATGTACGGGGTCGCGTGGCTGTATGTTAGATTACCGGTTGTGATTCGGACGGTCTGAGTTCGATTCCGAACGACATCATGACGTCAAACGTTAAAGTTCCAATTTTCAACTGGTACAAAAGTGCTTACTCCACGACAGCTTTGATAGTCTTCCTCACGTTAATACAAGTTTCTTTCAAATAGTTCTTAATATATGTAGGTATACCGAAGTATTTTAAAAGTTTCTTTCTTTAAATTTTTTTCTTGCCGAATTAATATTGTTATAACTTAAAAGACGTCAGTTACCAATAGGCATATACAAATAAGTACCATCCTATATCTGTACCTTAGAGGTAAAGAATCGTATCTCATATTATTATCAAAATTGGGATAATGTTTTGTATGATACACCAAAACCAGGAATTTAAATTACCTTTATTCACCTAATATTAAAGGATCGTATGTCCAGTAATGGTAAATAATAGTGTCCATCTTTGTATTACTGTTTAATAGACAAAATATCAGAAAATCTTGAATTAACTTCTAGTGTTACTGTGTAAGTTTAAAGATATAGGTACATATATGTAATGTTGACTTATTTGAAAATTGGAAATAATTTTCATGTCCGACATCGGGTTCGATCCCGGGCCGGCAAAATCACAACCGGTCACATAACACACATGACACAACAATAGTTTAATTATTATTTAGAAAGATTGATTTGAATATCCAACTTTTAAAACCTAAAATGTAAGTCTACATTTTTATAGTAGTACCCCGCTTAAATAATTTATTTTTCATTGAGTTGCTGTTGTGGATTTGCGAAGAAAATTTATTAATACAAATTGGGAAGGATGGAGACCACGCAAAATTAGTGGGAATGTACAACACCTGCTCTTTATTACGCCAGGTAAATATGACAATAACACTGTATACACACAGGAATAATAAAGGATTAGACGAGTATAATGTACGTACTGTTCTTGATGTGTGAATATCTCTTAATTCCGAACGGGGTTATCGTGCTTCGTGTGATTTATGCTCGAAAATTGCACGTTTACTTGGAGGCTGCGATGCAGCTAGGTCCGGCCTGAGGCCACGAAAACCTGGCGCACGCACTCGCCGCTGCAGTGGCGGAGGTGCGGTGCGGGCGGACGGGCGTCTCGCGGGGCTTCTGAGGCAGCATGCGCCTCACGTCGGCGGCACGCGCTAGGCGGCGCACGCCGCCTTACCCCCACCACTCGCAGACACTACTTAGGTAAGCCCGACACCAGCGCACGCCATTTCGGGAGTCGTCGTCGTTACGCACACATCGTTTAGTATAGTGTTTGTGTTCATCCTAGTATCGTAGATGGCTATGACTATGACCCTTGGCCGGCAACAACCTACCAAGATGTACAACGTCAACGTTATTTCACCGCCTCAACAAAACTGTGTTATCGTGTCTACTGGACAAGCACTATCCTCCAAATCAGTGATTCAGGGGAAACGTCCTCTAGCCCCCGCGCCAGAAAAAGGACCAGTGCTCGTCACCAACACCTCAGACGTCTTACGTTGCAAGAGAAAAATAAACTTCGTGCCTTATGGAACGGCTGGACATCAACCAGCGTCAGTAGCCAGAAGAAATGCCAGGGAGAGAAATCGTGTCAAACAAGTCAACAATGGTTTTGCGACCCTAAGACAACATATACCTGCGTCTGTTGCTGCTGCTTTAGCCGCACCAAATGCTCCGAATCCTGGAAGTAGAGGAGCATCGAAAAAGTTAAGCAAAGTTGAAACTCTTCGCATGGCTGTAGAATACATCAGAAGTTTACAACGGATGTTGGAAGAATATGAAGCTGAAACTTCTTCAAACCCTGGGTCGGATGTGTTAGCTGGAAGGTATTATACTTCAAGTCCAGACGTGTCAGGTATAACACATCACCAAATGGGAGTTCAACACCATCAAATATTGCAACAGACACCTCCATGCTCAGAAGCTTCATCATCACCAACCCCATCCTTCAGTTCGGAGAGTTCTGTATCAGCAGCATCTTCATACGCACAAACAACCCTTTACCACACAGAAAATTATGAAAACTATGAACCTACGAGCCCTGAAGATGAAGAACTTCTGGACGCAATCTCATGGTGGCAGCAGCAATAATGCAAAAGGTTAGTTGAGATTATTTATCTAAAAGTCAGTGTTATAATAGTGCAGTTACCTGCCGAATTCCTTCTCTACGGTTGAGCCATTTCTTATTTGAATATATTTGTTGGGTCGGCTGGGTTTTTTGTGCACGTCGACGTCAAAAGATTTCATACTCCCCTCGGTCGGTCGCGAGACGTTTTTCTTAAGATCCAGTGAGCATGAAAGAAGCATGGCTTTAGGCAAAGTTCATTTACACAGAGCGAACAATACCGTCTGCGAAACCGGGGGTAGCATTGAAAGATTGAAGCTAAGGGTCGTGCGTCTACCTGTTTTCTGTTGCAACTATTCTCCCAACCGTTCTCACACTAAACCCAACGATATTTCCAAAAAACTTTCCAATTATTTCCCGAGGATGATAAAGTGAGATTGAAGGAAACAAACAAGTTTTTCGACGGTCAGATGTCTGCTTAATTATGTCATAACAGTAGCGAAATTGAAATAAAAAAGTTTGCGATGCCTGATATCTTATGGTTTGTTTTTCTGTTTCAGAACCAAATGATCAGTCAGTCAATTATATCGTCGATCATCATTCATCGGGACTTATCGACGTGAGCCTTCATCAATCCCGTTCGTAAGAGTGATATTTTTCATTGTTGACATTTATCATTTTTATGAAATTGTTATCTAGTCATTGATTTATGTATATATTTTATGTATATAGTTGATTATTTGTAACATTCCACAGCGAACAAATTTATAACTAGATTCTTTCATTTTTGACTCAAAACGATTCAATTCTTTTTTAGTTACTATTTACAGTTCGTACTTTATAATTTGTTGGGTTGAAGATGAATTGATCTGGTTATACTGAAGAGTACAAACCGAGAGTATCTCATTTGTCGCGTTAGAATAAACAAGGTGCCTTTTGCCGTAACTTTAGCTTAAGTATACTGTTAAGATATGAACCTAAGTTACTATTCCAGTGCCTTATTATTGATTCCTCATGTTCAATTTTGTACATATCGCTAGTTTATAAGTTTATTATATATTATACAGTGATCTGTTTTTGATACAATTTTTCAATGCGTTATTTGTATAACGGCATTAAAATAAAATTTATAAAAATATTCCTGTCTTTTATTTCTTATTTTTCAGGTCCCTGGAGAATTTAATTAACAAAAATCATTTTGTAATGAGAGTTTAACATCTTTTATTTTTAACGTAAAACAAGTTTCAATTATGGATTGAAAAATAAAACAGTGTTAATTAAAAAAATATAAAACATACATTAGCACGGGTAACGGGGAAAGATGGTGTAATTATATCATCCTACGTTTACGAAAACTTAAAATCGAGAATATTAAAGAGAAATTAAAATTGGAACCTCAATATTAAGATAACTGTATTAAATATTATTTCTGGGAGGCAGGATTACTTCATTTGCAAAGAAAAAACAACTTTGAATATTATTTTTAATATAATTTATTTCAGAATAATAATAAAAATATTTTCCACAGCACTTCTAAAATACAAGGCACAAATATCACAGTATAGGTAATGAATACTAATTGTAGCTTTAAGACAAATTTAATTGCAACAGCAAGAGCAACTCAAATGTGATGTAAAGAACATTACCTCCCGCAAATTTCATATATCATCTGTTAAATAAATAACTACTAATGGGTAATATACCGGGTATTTACTTGAAATCTGTTTTTGAGCAATACAATGTAACGTTTTCTACTTTACTGCAGATACTTACCTATTTATTATAGTTGATGGGATATTTGGGAAACTGCAGATTATTATTTGAAAGTGTGTTTGGGGTGTATAAGTTCCATTTATTTAAAATTACATCAAAGTTCTAGGAAGTTTCGGCCTAATATACGGCCATCAGCTACAATACGTGAAATACAAATTATTGTTAACAATAATTGTCGAAAATTACAGTCACTTATCAGATACATATTATATTTTTTTTTGTATTTTTACATAATATTGTTTATGAATAATTTGATAACACCGGAGAGCCGATTATCATCATCGTCTGTTATTATATACATTGTTGACGGGGCGCTATAATGTAATAAAGGTCAAATAAGCTAAGACAAATTTCGTTTGATGATTTTCGGTAAGTTTAAAATTTATATATTTTTTATTGAACGAGATTTGTCTTAATCTATTTTGACCTTTACATTATAGCCCTGACAACAATGTATATAATAACAGACGACGATGATAATCGGCTCTCCGATGTTATCAAATTATTCATAAACAATATTATGTAAAAATAGAAAAAAAAATATAATATGTATCTGGTAAGTGACTTGTTTTCCGAGAATTATTGTTAACAAAAATTTGTATTTCACGTATAGTAGCTGATGATGGCCGTACATTAGGCCGAAACGTACTAGAACTTTGATGTAATTTTAAATAAATGGAACTTACACGCCCAAAACATAATTTATTTTACAGAAAAATTGTAATTACAAAACTTGTTCAGAATTAAAATCAGCACAATATGAGACTAAAATCAAACATAATATTTTATATTTTAGAAAGAAAACGGAAAATAAAAACACAGTTTATAGAATATTTCAGTGTCCGACGTTTGTTTACTACTTATAATGACACTATGAAATATGCTGTAAAATTGAGAATTTTTTTTCGTCAAATAATTTTAAATTTTTAATTTCATAGTGTGTAGTTTTAAATTCTGAATAAGTTTTATATTTACAACTTTCCTCTAAAATTAATAAGTAAGTAATCAGCAAAGTATATAGGTAGCAATAGCCATGACATGTTATTATACTAAACAATATTATTTTATTCATATTCTGTCAATTTTTTTTTGTGAAATGTAAATTTAAGAATGCTTGTTATAGTTAAAAAAATTGGGATTAGTTTTTTTTAAGTTAGATTGACGTTTATAAATTTAGAATGGACAGAAAATTTGAAATTTATTCTTAAAATTGCGAAGAAACAATAAAACATGCAAAAATAGTTTTGTATGCAACTATAAATTCTAAACAACTTTGTTCTTTTCCGTAAAATTAACAGGATAGCAGGGAATTGCATAAAACTAAAATCCCATGTTAAATCCGTATGTTCACCTCTAACCGTCACTAACTGACATATTTTGTAATTACGTTTTTTTTAGTAAAAATCTGTTGTGACTAACACAATTCCATTATTTTTTCATTAGTAGATGTCCAACTAGCCGCCCAAAGTTATATTTGTGGCCCGAGAACTAAATCAAGTTTTTACTTAAAATTTAAAATAATAATAATATAATATAATTTTTGAAGTTTTTGAAGTTTATTAAGGTATTACTCCTTATTATTATTAAAATGTGGAAAATGAAGAATATACCTACCTAATAAGAATATTTTTTGTACTCTTAAAATTTATTGAATACTGCACTCACATATCAAATATGTGAGTGCAGTGAACCTGTTTGATTTCATTCATTTCATTTTTCCCACAATAACATTTAATAACTGCCATGAATTGTCGTTTGCCGTCCGAGTCATATTCTTCATCTCTTCATCTTCCAGAATAATTCAACTGGTTTGTGTGTAACAAGTTTTTACAACACTTGCGTTGTCGTCAAAGAATTTATTGCCAAAATGTTATTAATTCATGGGCATACCAGCTAAGATCATAACATAAATTGCGAGATGAATCAAGGCATAACTCTTGTTTTATGCGCGGCTTCGGACTTACTCCACTACAAAGTTATTGTTATTATTTTTAATTACCTGAACTTGCGTTACAACCCACGTAAATTTACTAAATTGTTCCTTCGTTAAGGAGACGTTTACTGTCATTTAATATTTCCAATAATAGATATCAAATTATGTAGTGTTTAACAAATTATCATACATATTAATTTATAGGTATAGTATATCACCAAAAATATTGATATTTCCGATATATGTATATTTTAAATATACATTATATAAATATATAGTTTTTTTGTATAGTTTTATTTATAGTAGATACCATCAAAAAAATATGATTACACCTCCTGAGTAGTAAAACTCAATAAACATTTTCTCTTATTTTTGCTACTTTTTACCTCTCGTTAAGAGAGGTATTGTATTCATGCTAAAAATCGCATATCCAGATTTTAGTGAATAAGCACGTTTTAAGGTCCCTAGAATCCGATTATAACATTTTTACGATGATGTCCGTATGTGTGTGTGTGTGTATGTGGATGTGTGTGTGTGTGTGTGTGTGTGTGTGTGTGTGTGTGTGTGTGTGTGTGTGTGTGTGTGGATGTGTGTGTGTGTGTGTGTGTGTGTGTGTGTGTGTGTGTGTCGATGTGTGTGTGTGTGTGTGGATGTGTGTGTGTGTGTGGATGTTGGATTCACCATAACTCAAATACTATAAGATTTAAGACATTTTTAACTACGGATTCCTCAATCTAACAATAATGGGAAGAGTCGAGTCAGTTTTTGTAACAATTGGACAACCGGAAGTAGTAGTTACAAGAAAAAAATCATCTAAATATTATTTATCGAAAATTTATGTAAATACTTATATTAAAGAACGTTAAATTCTTTATTCGATAAATATAAATTCATTATTATATCTTCTATAGATTTAGAGATAAAGAAATGCATGTAAAATAATTTGATGTAAAAATTCTTAGATCAAACTACTTCAAGGCAAGAAATTCAAATGTTTGTAATTCACACATAAATATCACTGTCAAAAATATTTGTATGCCACTGTCAAAAATATTTGTACATCATTATGAAGATTATGAAAGTAAATAAAAAGTCAACAACGCAAAAGAATATACGTAAAAAAGAATATAAAAGGATTTTGCGAAAAAATGACGAATAAAAGAAAAAGAAAAGGAAAGTAGAAAAAAAATTCAGGATATTGAATATAAAGAAAATGTATGTTTTGAACATAATTTATATTAAAATAATTATTTTGTAGTGAGACATGAATATATGTATTTGTATTTAAAAATATTTTTCGTTTTATGCGTACAACAAGGTAAAATATCTGGCGAGAGGTTATGTGCTGGCCACATCAGATTTTTACCTTTGCTTCATTGCTTCCTTTGAAATTTCAAATAATAACATTAGATTTTATGTTTAAATCGTCCCATACAGATAATTGAAAAAATAGAGTCAAGTGGATATTTTGTTAATTATTAACTTTAGGCCTATAGTTAAAATTACAAAGTTGGGGGCTGTGTAAAAAGGCCTTGAATTGTACTTCCGGTATCACCGGAAGTGATATTATTATTAAATTTTCAAATATAATTGTAGGAACAGATCTATTTTTATATTTTTTGAAAGTAATTTAAATATAGTCTCGTGGCCGTGTGCCTGAGTGTCTGGTCGCGGATATGGAAACCCGGATTCGATCCCGACCGACGGCAACATTACTTCAAATTTTAAACAGTACGAGAGTGATGTCTGTGGTGCACTCTCCAGGCCAGCAATGAATGCCTGTGTGGTGACGCCTGGTATAAAGCAGATTGGCACACTCAGTAATGTGTAATATCGGGTATATGCCATGATAATATATTTTTTATTTTATTTATTTATATTAGCTTTACAATGATGCCAAATATTTGCATTTTCGTCAAACTTAGTTGTTATCTGAAAATTATGAAACGTTTATGCATTATCAGTTTGCCATTTCATTTGTGCCTGCTTTATCAGGAAATATTTGATAAAATTAATCTTATTAATTAGTTCAAATAAAGAAATATTTTTTATTTTACAAATAAATATATTTTTGGTAACCTAAAAAACAAGCATAACGACCCAATAACTGTACGTTAGGTTATTTTATGTTGAGATAAATTACATTCAAAAATATGCCCAAATACTGACAAAAACAGTAAAGTAAAACTATAATATTTCCTTCTAACTCCTAATTGTTTATGTCACGTGTCTGCGTTTAAACCAATTCTGTCACTTCTATACTGAAAATAAAGCTCTAGAGAATATTCCCGGGAATAATCTCTGTAGCTTTTGTTTTTGTTGACATATAGTAATCAACCCATAAGTAAAATGAGCGAAAAGGACAATATCTACATACATATATACATGCTGTAACAGCTAAACGGGCTGCCTTAAATAATTTCTATATTATAAAAAATACACTAAATTAATATAAGACAATCTTATAAGACCAAGGGAGACATCCGACTAGAGTAGAAAATATTTTTTAAACCAGTGGTTCTCAAGTTACAATACGTTATATTTTCTTAAATGGGATGATACATATTTTTAGACTCATACGATAGAGTATTTTTTTCTGAATTCAATCGTGTGATTATTTTATATCTTTACTTAACAAAAATATCGAGAAATATTCAATTGAAATTTAAATAAATTATATTTTGATAGTTATTTTTCAGTAGGCTATGTATGAAAAACAATTGAGCCTCAATTAAAATGAAACAAATATTTATTAATAACGTAAAAACGGTGTTCTATTTGATTTCTATCCTATACAATGGACCTTTCCAATTTAAAGAGATAGAAGATATGCGCAATGGGGATCTGCGCATAATAAGAACAACTGAGATCTATGACGTTTGATTCTAAAACATTTAGACGTAAAATGTGAGAATATCTCGGCTAACTTTAAAAAATCTTATCGAAATAAGTTACAAAAGCTTTTATTGAAGGTAAAATGTCTAACGATGCAAATTTTCACTGAGAATACAGGTATTTTAATGACTGCAATATTTTTGACGTTTCGTTTGACAGCTCAACTGGCAGTTGTTCGCGCCATTTTCTTACTATTTGCAGCGATAGAAAGAGATAGCCCTTAAATTGGAAAGGTCCATTCAAATTAATAAATAGCAGTTTTTGTTTTTCATACATAGCCTATTAAAAAATGACTACAAAAATCAAATTTATCTAAATTTCAATTGAGATTTTCTCAATATTTTTGTTATGTAAAGTATTAAAATGATTATATGGTTGAATTCAGAAAAAAATACTCTATCGAATAGAATAATATATATATATATATATATATATATATATATATATATATATATATATATATATATATATATATATATATATATATATATATATTATCCCATTTAAAAAAATATAACTTCTTTATTTTCTTCTTTAGTCCGATGTCCCCCTTTGTCTTCTATAAGATTGCTTTATAGTGTTTTATTATATTTTATATATTACATCCTATATATATATATATATATATATATATATATATATATATATATATATATATATATATATATATATATATATATATTTTAATAAAGTATAAATATTTGTTATCAATTTATATTGATATTCGAATAAGTAATATTTAAAATGAACCGAACTATAAATAATTAATTAAAAGGATTGTAATAAGAAAGAAGTTATTGCACATATTATAAATATTTAAAAGATTCTTTACTGTAAGTGTTCACTCCCAGACAAAACAAATTTCAGTGGAGACATTAATGCTACGTCAGATAAGAAACCTTTATATAAACTAAAAACAAACTTTATCTTTGAAACCAGCATATTTATATTAATAAAATATGTCTAAATCTGACATTATAGCTGTAACAGCTATCCAAATAAATAAATAAACACACTGAACAATTTTTTTCTGACGTAAAAATATTTTTATAGGCTCGGAGAATTTTTTATTAGTAACTTTACTACTAGTGATTAACTGTATTCATTATTATTCACCGATCGAATACTGTTCCATTTCTGTAATATTAATTTAATTTTGAATTAATTAATTAGATAGATGTTGAAAGCCGATAAAAAATAAAATTTCCTAGAGTGAGAACAGGTTATAGGCGTGAAATAAGATCCAAATATCAAAAATATATTTTATTTTGTTGTAATATGTGAAATTATTAATAGGAAAGCTATAAATACTAATCATAAGTTTCAGAATTAATTTATAATTAGAATATTCTGTACATGAAATATATTAAGCCAAGGAAATATTTTATAGATCACAGTATGTAATGAATATTAATTAGAAATTAATATAATTTCAAAATTTAAATGACTTTTTTGAATAAACAAAATTAAGTTTTTGTAAACATAAGGGTGGTAGCATGAACAAGTAATGAAGGGTGATTAGCTAGGAGTATTTTAACTCTGTCTATCGATCATGGATTATTTTACAGAGAAAAACTTCAAATAACAGTTATAGAAAAATTTATTGTACGCAACTTTTATTTAAAGTATTGAGCAAGAGGGCTTAAACTTTCTTAAATACATAGCCTTTTTTATGTTTCCTTAATTTTGTCGGTGTGTGTTTAGATGTTAAGCTCATTTTGTTGTCAAACAGAGGAGTTCTCTAATAATTACCCATAAATTGATCTATTTCAACACTTCTAAACGTTTAAAAAAGCTTCCGTGGAGGATAATTTGAAATATACATGCATAGAGGATAAGCAATTTAATAAAGTAATTAATAAAAACTGCGTGTATTTAAGTCCATACAGAAAAAAAGAGTTAACATTTGTCTAATTATAATTAGATATTATTTTATTTGGCAATATATCTAATAATTTAGAATAATTTACAAATCTTTCTTTAGAATTTTAACTACCTAATCCGAAATAGATAAAAAATATTTTGTAAAAAATTAAATATGCAAATGCTTATTTTAATTACTTATCTTTTTTAATTTTACTATTTATATTGGCTTCACTATTTTTTTCCGGTGGATATGAGTTCGTTCACGAAACCCAGGTAGCCGTAAACAAATATGAGTCGTAATACTTCTGTGCGTTAGGTAAAAGTTTCTGTTGTTGTTTTCATTTCAAATGGACGAACTCATCTACATCCCTTTCTTTCTCTATAATTTTTGAAAATTTATCTAATGAATCACATAAATGAAATAGAAAATTTAAATATTTCTTTAGTTAATTACATTATTTATATTTAGTTTAATATTCTTACGATATAAATGTATTATTTCATCTAATTTTGTATTCAATTTTATTATAGTTTTTATTACAAATTTGGAAAATTTAACTAAATTAAGTTAGATTATTTAATGAATCAGATTAGTAGACTGAAAAATAAGGAATTTGTTTGGTTAATTTTAATACAATTTAGTTAGTACAATATACATATCTAGTTATTTTTTTCTGTGTATGTTTTGACTCCAACTGGGACTCTTTTTCAATTTCATTTATTATACCTTAAGTGGTTCGAAAATAGTCGAATATACAGTTGAGAGGACGAGATGTGTTGCCTAGGAAACACAACTCCACCTACGGTTTCACACACGTCGAGTCCGCAAACTGTGTATTCAGATAATTTTCTAAGCTCGAGTTGTATATGTTAAGACTAAATAACAAATCAACCAACTATATTTTTACGAAATATCAAAAATATTACTTGTTCATTTATGTCCATGGATGATATGATTACATATGATTTATTTGTTTGCGACCGAAACACCACTAATTGTGTTTCGCGAAATACAACTTAGCAAATGACCGATGTTATACAGCGTAACTAAGAAAAATTGAGCTATCTGATTAATATAACAAGTGATGTGATTATCATCGATGATATTCTCAAATGAAACCGAGTTGCTGCTTTGGTTTCACGAGCAATATCTTCCATTATTAATCATATCACGAGCTTATATTTAATGAGAGAATATAATGAATTTTTGTGACACATTGTGTGCGCTGCTAGCCTAACTTTTAATATACTGTATTGCAGCATGGTTAATTTTACAATTGTCTTATTACCTTCCGTCACCTTTAGGTAAGGAAGGTATTGTCTTTGGTCAAAAAATTCGGTGGTGAGTTTTTGATGAATAAGCACGTTTTAGGGTCCCTAGAATACGATTTTACTATTTTTACGATGATGTCTGTATGTGTGTGTGTGTGTGTGTGTGTGTGTGTGTGTGTGTGTGTGTGTGTGTGTGTGTGTGTGTGTGTATGTGTGTGTGTGTGTGTGTGTGTGTGTGTGTGTGTGTGTGTCTGTGTGTGACAAAATTTTCTAATGCGATAACTCTGATACTATAATTCCAAAAATTATAATTCTTTCGTATTCCTCTTCGTTACAGCCATGTGAAGAGCTGATTAGATTTTGGTTATAATTGTTCAACCGGAAGTACCCTCATTTGAAGATTTTAACAGTTTTTCTTGAAAAAACGATGTTAAATATCATTTTTTCACATTTAATGTTATTATAAATATTAAAGAATTATTTATTCTCTATACGATTAAAATTATAAAGACATTAAATATCATGTATGATAAGATGATAATTTCTTTGTTTTTTATTATCGCTGTGATAGACATGTAACTAGGGAGATTCTGAATGTTGATTGGCGGAAAACATGTCACGTGAATAATGAATTATATTCTCATACAAATGCATGCGTTCTTCTATTTGCTTACTTTTGTTTTCTCATAATTTTCTGCATTCATTTAGCGGATGCCAGATTTTAAAAAGGCGCTCGCAGAAGGCTTGACATTAAAAATTGGAATATATTATTTATGTTTTTTCTAAGTTTGACTAATTTAAAATTTTCAAAAATCTATTTTTTACATACGTAGTAGTTTGATATTACTTTGTGTAATGATTTCAAAAATTAAAACCGCAGGCCGATATCTCTTTTCGAAGTTAAAAATGGGTAGAATTACAAACTTTGTCTTGGCGATATCTCTATTCGATTCTACGGACAAAACTTTTATCTAACAATGGAGTTATTTTGCGAGATCACTATTCAATTGAAAATTACAACTAGACATTGTACACACTCCAAAATTTTAAATATGTGATGTCAACCCCTCTACTTTTGTAACCCCATATATATTTACTCATATGTACAAAAATGTTTTCCCAAGATCCCACAGCATCTTCAATTCAATTCGTGGTACTTGTTTTCAACAACGTCATCAATTAATCAATTAGTTTTCTCCTCTTTAACTCACTGTCCTTCGCTGCATTAATGCGTTAATACATCAATTACATAGTACACCGGATAATCTATCTGGTCATAACAATGATCTACAACATGTTACACCTCCAGTTTCACTTTCAATGCAATGTGGTTACTCTACTCGTTGGTCACGGTCTAACGCCAGCACTTAGCTCGTGTCTAGCGCTAGACTACAGCTAATGAGAAGTAAGACGTAACGCGATAGGCTACTTACGGTGTGGCATTAGAGTACCGCGAGATCTAGGCGGCGACGAGAAGCCGCCTTAGATCTACCGGTAAATACTAACAGTAAGTGTTAAGAGTATATAAGGCACTGGACGTTACTTTCTTGAACACAGAGGAGGATTTAGAATATTTTAAGATAGATATGAATTTAATTATGAGTATTATCTTACGGGATTTCGTGATCTGGTGAGTGTCCTGTCGCGAATCAGGTGACACGGGTTCGATCCCCGCCAACGGGAAAATTATTGTGTATTTTAAATAGCACATAAACAAATGTAATATCTTATCTTATTAGTTTAATAAATAATAAATTTATTTTTAATTTTTTGCTTAACAGATGACAAAAATATTACTAAGTATTTGTCGTTTATGAGCTTCAGAGTTGAAATTTAATTTTGTTTAAAATCTCGTTTTCTTTTCTGGTTCCATTTTTATTTATTACCAGTGACTGTGATTGTCAGAATAAGTATAAAATTATCTTCATTTCGTTAAACCTCCATTGCGCTTGTGCAATAATAGTTTTAACGTCCGACTGGTATGTTATTATTATCATAACAACCCTGCTTTCAGGGTTATTATATACCAAATAACACCCTAGAGCGTGATATGAGTTGTTTCTATGGTAATGTTGTCAATAAATTGATATTCATACTGGAATGAAGCCTAAAAAACAAGCAAAAGCATTCATAGCCTACCTACTCCGCAAATTTTATTAAAACTTTCTGATCCGTAATCCGTAGAATATTAAAAATTATAGTCGGACGTAAAACGTTGAACGCACCACGGGAGTTAAACGGACAATAATGCCTACGGTCAACGTGCATATCTCGGGCCAGAGGCTCTCGAAAAGTACACTGTTGACCTCAGGCGTTATTGTCCTTATAACACCCTTGATACGTTAATTACTATCACATAACGTCAAAACAGATAACGTGAACGTTAAAATTCCAAATAACGTGAACGCTATTCTGTGCATTAAAATATGTTTTCTCATACCGTACACGGTACACGTTATTTAATCTGCTGTCTCAAGAAAATGGCAAATTAGAAAGGCTTATTTTGATTGCTTAGTTAGCAAATTTAATTGAAAAATATTTCATCGAAGCTTTAATAAATTGTCAGCTATAATATCCCAAGAACATTGATAATTGCGAAATAATATAATGACACTTACCGAAAGCGCGTTGCTTGGTAACCGCCCGACGCCGAAGGCGGAGGGATGTAACCTAAAAGCAACGTGCTTGAGGAAGTTGTGATAAAATTATAAGTATTTATCAATGATCGAGGGGTATTCGGTGAGAATTTTTTTTGCAATTTTAATTAAATTTACGAAGAATTTGTATGTAGCAGAATATTTATAGTTATAAAATCACCCAATAGATGTCAGTAGGAGCTATGAATATGTTTAGCATGAAGTGTATAACGAAAATAAGGTTGACAAGACACGTTCAGTTTTATTATACAAACGTTTAATAGTAATAATTTTATTAATTGAATTGTTATTTTCACTGCTATACCGTGAAAACGACATTTTCAAATTAAAATAATTAACCTTTAATTACATGTCAAAAAGTGTTTGTTGCTTAGCAACTTAGTGACATAAGTGATAATTGTCATAGGATAATTATCAGTGTAAGTTTGTTTTGATTGGTTACTTTCGCACACGTGAACAGAAATACAGCGAATCAATTGGGTAATTTTTTAACCAAAAAATTTTCAGACAAACAACATTTAAAATAGCAATATTACGTACAATCTTGCAACCTCTACATACAGTTGCGCAAATTGAAATATAACTAAAACTTTGCAGCTATCTTCCTCTAGAAGTTTGGTTATGTCTGCTTTAACGTCAAGTATAAAGTAATTTTCGACAAATAAATATTTGTGGACAAATAAAGTTAAACGCTACATACATACCGTAAAAATATTACATACGCATGCGCATTGAAGTCTAAATGAGTTGTAGCGTTCACGCTATTTATTTTGACGTTAGTGAAAACCCTCTAATATAAATTTTACATAACAGTACGAAGAGTTTACGTTCTCTATATACTGTGTACATTTGATATCATTTTTTACGTTGTTTACGCATTGTTTACGTAATTTATTTATGCGATAGATTACTCGTAAACGCAGATCGCTGCACATAAATGACCCATGTGGTGCACTCTCCATGCCAACAATGTGTGCTCATAAGATGACGCCTTGTATACGCCCGCACGGTACGAATATGTCATTGGGGCCTATTCTGTATCTCAGTGGTTAATATTAATAACAACTGGTTAATTTTTTTAACCAATCAAGTATGTAGACATATAACAAAAAAAGGAATTTTTAGTTGTCAAATCAATAACTATTGGATAAAAATTTTAACCAGTGGTTAAAAATTAACCACCGAGTTACAGAATAGGGCCCATTATCATTACCGATATCTGTGTACAAAGCAGACACGGCAGAGACTATGGTACGGTCGCATGAAACACTGGTTATTTATGTAAAAGTTAACGAGATTATCGTTAACTGTGCTTTATAAAAGTAGGATTATAAGTCAAATATCTCATCTTATACGACCTTAACAGTTAAATGTAATAACATTTATAATCAAAAAGGACGTGTTTTAATAATTTGTTTGTCTTATCAATGTGGGTTCATCGATTCGTTGGTGATGTAGCCAAGCAAGGAGGAGCCTGGTTAATAAATGGTTCAGTAACCACCTGGAAACAAATACTATTGGCCGGTTTTTTATGATCAGAATTTAAATTGAAAAAGTGATTCACTAAATATAATGATAATTTATAAATTGGAAAACCCAGAATTAAGATTATATTAGACTGTACTTTTTTCTGGTAAAAAATGTAAAGTAAAACAATATTTAGAGCATTGGCGAAATGAATAATACTCAAGTAGACGATAAATTAATGCAAACGATGTTGAGAATACTTTTGCTTCAACGTAAGTTCATTTATTGATCAAAATTGGTCGTAGTTCAAATAGCGAAAGGGGAAGATCGGGCGTTCAATGAGAATCAAGTTCAATGACTTTACTGAATATTCAACCTTTATACAACGTTATTTTTGATATAGAATCAAGATCTAAACTGAACAGAGTTCAAACAGCTTAGTACCACGTACCCTCTAATTCAGATATATTAACTTGGTGTGTAAGTATCTTATTTTCACATATTTGGTTTTATATTTGCTAATAAACTTATCAGCTGACTTATTTTTTAATTTTGAATGCTTTTACCCTAATATATATTTTTATAATAACAAAATAGCTGTAGTATCTTCCGTACTCACATAAATACTAAGTAAACGACACTATGCTCAGTTCGTTAAAACGTGAGAATGTGAAACTAATTCTTGAACAGAGACAAGTTATTCAATGGGTCAAAAGAGAATAATTTTGAAGCCGAACGAATAGAATGGCTTGTTTCTGTTCAAGAATTAGTTCCACATTCTCTCGTTTCAGTGAACGAAGCATACTGGATGAGATACTTGCACGTGACGTTTCAATATGGCGAATATGTCAGTTTAACAGCTGATTGCGGGCAAACGTCTTATGGGAAATTACAACCTCAAAAGTATAAATAACGTTTTATTTAGATTTTATGCATATTACTTCCATGCCAAGTTGTAGAAGATTAACAGAAAAGTTTGAATTTAATAAATTTAAAATAATAACTAAGAAATATTAATGAGCAAGAGTTATATTTGATTTATTTCCGAGGGTGAGACATATTGTTTTGGAATCTGTTAGTACGAGTAGGAGACCGGTGTCAATTTTTACAAAATTTGAATTTTTATTTTTCAAAAGTTAACGTTACATTTCGAAATTTTGAAATTACCTATTTGAGAACTTACCCACCTTAGTGAATAATATTTTGAATTTCAAACTTTTGAAAATGTGACAAATATAAAAGTATAAGGATTTTTAGTCAGGCATTACAAATGTTACAATTAACACCTAACTGGTGTCAATAGTAACAGGGCCAGTGTCAATTGTAACAAATTTTAACAGTGATATAATAATATAAAATAACAGATAAAAGAAGAAATTATTGAAAAAATAAACATTTATTTATTACCTCAGAAAATACATAATTCAGATGACTCAAATAAAAGCAAACAAAATATATATTCTGTTGGTGATAAGAACCATTTTGACCAATGCCTTTAGTCGCTAACGAAATTGCAGTTTAGGTAAACATAAAATAGGCCTTTCTTCGTACAATTTAACTTGCCCGGTGTCCAGATTTTACATTTTCGCCACTGTAACCAATCTCCTGTGCTCATAAAATATGGGCAAATAGATATCAGAGAGTTTCCTCATCGGAGCCATCTGAAGAGTAATCTGCGACTATTACTTTCGGTAGCAGTGGTTTTTTCTTATAATTTTTATCATGATCAATACTGTACTTAATTATTAAACACGTTATAATCGACACCGTGGCAAGTGTATTATTTGCTTTTTTGTATTTATTAGGTAATAATTTGAAATGTTTTTTAATGAAAAATAAAAGCAGATATAACTCACAAACTGATCCTTATCGTGAAATATTTCCGAACAGAGCACTTGTAGTGTTTTAGCAACAATGTGTGTCACTACCTGTATTTACTTTTTTGTCGATTTGCAGACATTCGTCAGAAACAGACGCCGTATTTGCACGTATGTACTTACACTAAATACCAAAGAGCTGTGACTCTTTCTGCTTCACTCTGCAAGCGTGTTTTAATCTACTTCGAAAAGATGGCCCTGTTACCTACCTTTGTTACATTTGACACCTGTTAAAATTGACACCGGTCTCCCCTACCATCTTATAATGTAGCACTATGTAAAATACGTAAATTTCTGGGAAGATTATGAAACAAGAGCTCTTGAATAATGTACATGTTTTCAACAGTCAACAGAAGCAACAAAATATATTTTCCGTTTCCTGTCTTTAAAATATTCAATAATCGAGGAAAGACTGCCGATCTAGTTTTGAAAGATTATTATAATCCTCATCAAATTTTGCTTATTCTAATGAGAAAAGATCAATATTTTTAAAAAGGTTTATTTTTTCTTGGCTTCATCCACTAAAGCTTGCCTATATTTACTCAAATTTACAGAAGTCATTTGCAAAATAAGAAATTGTGTTAATACCTTCAATTTACAATTAAATATAATGGTTAGGTTAGGGTCCATATTCCGGTGGCTGACATGATTTTTTCACAATTTATTTTGTTTATAATGATTATTACTTAATTACTTACCTTGCTCATATACTAGAAGCAATAAAACTTAATACTAACTGGATGTAGCACGTAATATATCTATAAGAAGTCAAACTTGTTTTGGTTTGGTTTCAAAACATTACTGAGATTATGTATATGACTTTTTATCTCATTTCACTTCAATAATGCTTTCCCACTAGTGTTTAGCCCTTATAATTGCATCAAGAATTTACACAAACGTTCATATCAATAATTATTTAACATTTTATGAAATGTAAACACGAATTATCCATTTGACTCCATGTTAAAATTTGGTTTGATTGCGCCCGCAATCAGCTGGTCGACCGCAAAAATGAATGACCTTGAGTGACGTAGGTGTAAGTACCTAATTTGACAGAATAAGCGGAGCTAAAAATCTTAATTCATACAATTCGAAGATGACCTTGATCGGAACAAATCACTTCCTAGTACATTTTTATAAAATTATAACATCAATAATTTTACATTATTCTGTTTTACATTAATTTAAGTATACCTTCGATTAATATCTGTATATGCTAATTTATTTACTATAAGAAATATATTTTAAAAAGTTTGAAAGTTTAATTTAACAAGTTTTGTAAATATAAATGTATCATAGTATGAATAGAATTTAAAAATTATGAATTATAAATTTATCAGCACCAAAATGTTAGAAAAGATATTTCAAGAATTTTAAGAGATTATTCCATTTCAAAATTATAATTTCTAACTTTTTGTAGCTTCCGAAATATTTAATTTCGAAATGATATAAAGTATAAGATTAAGTTCAGAGATAAAACCAAAGGAAAACATATTTCAGAAATGTTATTTTCATTTAATGATCATAATATTTTGATATTCTTGTCCTTGGAAAATATTCTCATAAATAATTAAAGAAAAACAGGTGAAGTGAAGAAAATTTCAATATTTTCCCAGAGATTTCTACCTATGTATATCTGTACCCGGAACATACAAAGATAAATATTTATTTTCTGATATGTGTGGGAATTTCAGCTTGGGAAAAAGTTACCCTACTACCCTATATGTTGGGGTGGATTTCACCTGATGTAGAAGTAGAATCCACCCTTCTCATGAGAATTCACAAGGTTGACAGTTACATTTTCCCTTTTTCAAATTTTTCTCTATTTTTCTCTTTTCAAAATTTGTTGCATTAATTTTGCTTTTTGTGGTGATAAATCTTCCTCTAATGTGAAATAGATGATGACAATTTTAGCGACAGAATTTAAAAATAGTTTACGGTAAGATTTATATTCCGGAAATTCGTAGTTTTGTTGTGGTTTTCGCCAAAAACCACAGGGTTTCATAAAAATACGTCTATCACAGTAGTCATTAAATTTTGAATCAGACTCAATTATCAGCAGGTATATCATAAGAAGCCGATGTGTCACAAAATAAAATTAATATAAGTAAGGGTAAGATTCTTAGAAATAATGATTTTGATGCTATGATAAGAAAACTATTGGATAAAAATTTGTAAGAGAAAAATAACAATGACTCACAATCACAATCGTAGATAGGTATTGCTTCCTGGAAGTCGGATGTAGATTCTTGGAATTGCTGAACCTGCAAAAGAAAATAAATATTAGTATATTAGATATAATGGCCCATATTCATAATATGCAAAGTAAATAAAATGTCGGCGTCTTTAATAAACATCGTAAATTAGTGGTAAACAACTCGCAAAGCTAGTAAAAGTAGATCATGATAAGGTTTATTTTATGCTGAATTATCTACCATTGCTGAAGGTTATATTTGTTATATTATCTCCTGAGATGTATATGTTATACTCCATACCCGATTTGGGGCATTGTCCGAAAAACTTGTTATGAAGTTCTGAAATTTCGCAAACCTGAAAAATAGCCACAACGCGTTATGGATTTATCCAAAGTTACCCAGACTGATATTTATTTATTACCTATTTAAATACACCGTAACAAAATTAGTAGTATGTGGCAACTTTATTGACTGTGTTGTGGATTAGGTATTAATATTAACAATTATTACTAGTATTATTCAATTCTGATTAAGTAATGTCCATTGAAGTGGTAAAAGTCGGGTTTGAGAATTTTGAAGTGTTCAAAGGTAATTCAGAGTAAATTTTTCGTATAATGCCCGAATTCAGGTATAAAGTGTAGGATATACGAGTATACTATGTTTTTTTGCCACTGGGAGTAGGAACATTTCAAAAATCCAATTTTTACTTCCCGCTACCCTTGGTAAGGGAGGTATAGGGATCGTGCTAAAAATCGCATATCGAGATTTTGGTAAATGACCACGTTTTAAGGTCCCTGGAATACAATTTTAACATTTTCACGATGATGTCTGTGTGTATGTGTGGATCCTCCACTCTAACTCAAATACTATCATTTAAAAAAATTGAAACCTTGTATTTCGAACTTTTTCTGTAATGGAAAGAGCCCATTAGATTTTGATGTAAATCGGATAACCGGAAAAGGCACTTTACTAGAAGCTCAAAATAGTTTTTCTTCGAAACAAACAAAACTGTTTCGTTGCGCAGTTATTGAAATGTATGTAACTGACAGATAAATGTCACTGTTAAAGAACTAATCATTTCAAATTAATAATAGTAACGTTTTAAAAAGGAAAAACTAATTAGAACAATAGGAAAGGAAATCAAAATAGTTTCCAGCATAAGTAATAAGTAAACATGTAAGTACGTATTTAGATTAATAAAAATTAATGATTTGCAAAAAAGTTTAAACTAATTCTAATTTTTGGATTAGTGAATTCTATTTTATTCCGGTATTTAAAATAAACTGCCAAAATTAGAGTGAAATTCGCAAATCCAAAAATAAGGTTTAGCTTAATCTTTTTCGTGACTCGGGAGGTAAATGGCGGGAGGTATTGTATTGCCACACCAGATTTTTTAAGATTGATATTCACGAATGATTTAACTAACTTTGATTTCGATAATTTTCGGTTCTACATCATTATATTCTACAATGGAATACCAAGAAAACAGCGAAGAACCCTTGGAACAACCCCAAAAGTTTCTGCAACTGTTTTAAACTTATTACCAGCGAAATGTAGAAAGATGTACAAAGCCAGAATGCAGTCTATAACCTACATTACTCAACTGATCTGACAAAATAATATAAACTCCTAGGGTTTATTTCGGACATAATTTCTCCTGAGAGGCAAAATGTTTTACATCTGTTATGATTTTGACATCAGAGTTAGTTGACAAAAATATGTTTAAAATAACTTCCATGGTCATTGACTAGAAATATGCACAGATAATAAATAATTTACGAGGGCAATTTATAAAGAAATCTATACCTAGCTATGAAAGAAGACACACTGAACTTGAACAATACTTTATTTTGCAACACAACTTCCTTTAGCACTAACACACGGTTTCCAATGTTTCATCGACTGTGCCATTCCGCCAAAAAAATGTTTTTTTTTGAAAGAGCTGTAAAATAACTGCCAGCACCATACATTAATTCCTCGTCTGATTCATATCTTTTCCCCTAGGATTTTTTTCCATATTTTAAATAAAAAGAAGTCACTAGGTGCTAAATCGGGGATATAAGTGGATGGCATAGTTTTGTAAAACCACAGTCCCTGATAATGTTTGCAACTTTACACGCTTTGTGAACCAGTATTGGTATCCACCGTGAAGACATCTTCCTCATATCCAAATCATCATGCAAAATTTTTCAAAGACTGGTTTCAGATAAAGACAGTTCCTTCGCAACAGAAACCTTCAACCGTCGATCTGTAAGTACCAATTTTTCAACTTGTAGAACATTTTCTGCAGTTCGTGCTTCAAGTGGTCGACCAGATTTTGGATCATTCTGTATCGAATCCCTTCCCCATCGAACCTGTTTACATCAAAATTTTACTTTAAAATATATATGGGCATCTTGCCCATACACGGCCACCATTCGCTTATGAATAATTTTAGTGCCATTGCCTTATTTTGTTAAAAAATTTATCACACTCCGCTGCTCCAATTTAGTTTCACTCATTTTTTAAACCAAAATTCTACGTTAAACTGTAATAAATAATACGATTTGAATGCAACTTACTGTATGAACTTTTAAATGTTACACAAATCTGACAACAAAAAATTGTCATCGTTCGTCTTTTGTTTCATGACTAGGTAGATTTCTTTGTAAATTGCTCGCGTAATAAAAACTATTTATATTAAAATTTGTAATAGGAAATATAAATCAAATTTTATTGCCCTTAATATCTGTCACACATCTACTCTATTTCATATTCTTACTAAAATGTAGTTAGCCTTCTGCAATCACCTTTTTGAAATCCGGACTCCATTCTAAAGCAAATGAAAGCATAAAATAACGGTAGTAAACCAAAAAACCAAATAACACTTGGTTGAATTTATGATGTCACGTCAGGCATACAACATGTACGTTTGTATGTATGTATATTAAAAGATAATATGCTGAATGACATAGGCAGAACATCGTGTCAGTGGTAACTGAAACTTGAAGTACAGGGTGTTATGTAAGTAATGTGCCATAGTTCAAGGTATGATAAAGAGAGCTGATAGAAGTTATAATCAGAAATCTAATTTGCACAATCTGTCAAGTTGTATAAATTGTGGGACTGTAAAGACGCCCAATTACGAACCAGCTTTTTAACACCGTAAAATCTAAAAATCAAGTTGTTCTAATAAACAATATTTTGCTGGTTGTCATAAATGAAGTTAAATTTGCAAAAAGTGGCGTAATACTTAGATATTTAGAAATATCTGTACTTTCACAAGTCAAGAATACATCAACAAAACAGTCGCCAAAGGGTCTTTTCCATGTTCCGCATCTAATTTCAATCCTTCAACAATGACAAGTATCGTTGTTCAATCAAACTACTCTGATTTATAAATAATTCGTTATTTAAATAAATAGTTGTTATTAGTCCAACTTGAAGTACTTTTACAATTGCAAAGCACATTAGATAAGAAATTATTGCAGATTACGATACATTGCAACCTTGTTTATTAAGTGGTAACCTATGGCGCATTACATACATAAAACCCTGTATAATACATATACTCATATATGTAGTTTTTACCTCCCGCTACCCTTTGTAAGGGAGGTACAGGGATCGTGCTAAAAATCGCATATCGAGATTTTGGTAAATGACCACGTTTTAAGGTCCCTAGAATCCAATTTTAATATTTTCACAATAATGTCTGTGTGTATGTGTGTGTAGATCCTTCACTCTAACTTAAATACTATCATTCAGAAAATTTTGAAACCTTGTATTTCGAACTTTTTCTGTAATGGAATGAGCCCATTAGATTTTGGTGAAAATCGGATAACCGGAAATTGCACTTTACAAGAAGCTTACAATAGTTTTTCTTCGAAAAATACCTTTAAATGTTATTTTTTCGAGATTAATGCTCTCATAAAAATTAAAGATTATTAAATTTTCTACAGATTTGCATTAATACTTTTTCTATATATTTTATGGATAAATTTATAAAATTATCTAGAATTTAAATCCCAGATCCTACGCTTTAAACAAACAAAACGCAGTTATTCAAATGTAACTGACAGATAAATGTCACTATCAAAGAACTAATCATATCAAAATAATATTAGTAACGTTTTAAAAAGAAAAAAGTAAATAGGACAATAGAAAAGGAATTCGATTCAGCATAAGTAAATATGTAGGTATGTATTTAGATTAATAAAAATTAACGATTCAAGAAAATGTTTCAGTTAATTCTCATTTTTGGATTAGTGAATTCTATTCTATCCCGGTGTTTAAAATTTAATCTTCGTTTTATTATAGCTCCGGTGGCTCAAAGGTTAGAGTAACGCCTCATGTCATGACTGCCCTCGGGGCTCTGGGGTCGAATCCCACTTAGGCATGGATGTGTCTGAATGTGAATCCACTCTGTAATCGGGATTTAATCCTGTTGAGGGGTTTAAAAAAATAATAACTTGGATTAGACTAGACTATATTTTAAGATATAAACTATCAAAATTAGAATAAAATACGCTAATCCAAAAATAAGGATTGACTTAATCTTTTTTGTGACTCGGGCTGTAATGGCGGGAGGTATTGTGTTGACCATACCGTTTTTTTTTTTTAGAAAAGTGGAGGACTCCATTGATGTGATATTCCTCCAGTAAAATTGTATATTTTGGAACTGATAATCAATACACTTTCTACACCTTACTGTCTATATCCCTCTTTATTTCAAATTTCCAATCATTTCTAATCATCCTCCTATTCATCCCAATCCGTTCCTGTGTGTAAGTGCGCCGTCTACCTCTTCAGCGGCGGAGGCGGCAGGAGTCGCGTGCCGCAACACCTGCCCCTGTTTCTCCCCCACCTCGCCTCTCGCCATACTGTAAGCAAGACAGCCGCTCGCTCGAGAGCAGCTGACGAAGTGTACAGCGCCGGTGCTAGTGCCGGTGCCACAGCGGCTAATATGCTAATGTTATTACAAGATAAACACGAGAGCCGCCCATCAGGAAGTGCAGGATGTGGATGGGATAGGTAGTGGTGGTTTGGGGTGCAAGATGGGATGCGAGGATGAGGATTGGGGATGAGGATGATGGAACGAAGATCCGATTTTGATATTGATTTTTTTTAGGAAATCATTAAAAATATTATCTGCCAATAATTTTGTTTATGACAATATCAACCTAGATGTTGTAGGCTCAAGGTAAACGTTGTTAAAACTTTGAAATCTATTTTCGATCTTTTGTTAAAATCGATTTATCGCAATTGATGGATTTGATCGATCAATAGCAAAAAATCGATATTATTTAATATGAAATCGAAATACTCTACCAAAAAATCTGATGCGGCCAACATCAAACCTTCCGTTATTTAATTTTTATTAATTTAAATATACATACTTACATATTTAGTTATTGCGGAAACTGTATTAAGATCAATTCCATATATAATTATGGTTCTATTTACTATTTTCTTTTTAAAACGTTACTATTATTAATTTAAAATGATTAGTTCTTTGACAGTGACATTTATCTACATACATTTGAGATATGAACTGTGTAACCAAGGACTCTTGCTTGTTTAATTTTATAAATTTATCTATAAAATATATAGAAAAAGTATTTATGCAAATCTGTAGAAAATTTAATAATCTTTAATTTTAATAACACAAATCTTGAATATATAGACATCATCGTGAAAATGTTAAAATTGGATTCTAGGGACCTTAAAACATGGTCATTGCGATTTTTAGCACGATCCCTATATCTCCCTTACCAAAGGTAGCGGGAGGTAAAAATCGATTTTAAAAAATGATCAAAAATTAATTCTAATAATAATATGCAATAAATAAAAGGCCTTCAAGTTCCAATATTCCTTGTTTAATTATATTTAGGACGTTTCGAGCTAAATCCGCTCATCATCAGCAACTAAAAAATTCATGTTGAGAATTATAAATAAATACATGTAATATTTAAGCAGAATTACGTTGTTGTACATCAGCGAAAGTTGTGAAATGGGCCGTGTTAGCGGCATTGTTGAGTTGGGGGCCCATGCTCCATCTGACTACGTAGAATATAATTCACATGTAATTTCACAACTTTCGCTGATGTACAACAACGTAATTCTGCTTCAATATTACATGTATTTATTTATAATTCTCAACATGAAAAATTTTTTAGTTGCTGATGATGAGCGGATTTAGCTCGAAACGTCCTAAATATAATTAAACAAGGAATATTGGAACTTGAAGGCCTTTTATTTATTGCACATTATCAACATGGTTCCCTCATACAACATTTAAATCTAATAATAATAGGTAATAAAACGATTTATAAAAAAATCGCAAGATCGATTTTATTAAAAGATCGATTTTTTAATTAATCAATCTTTCCAATAAATCGATGTTTTTGATTGATTGGTCTTTTTAAAATAATAGATCAATCCAATTTTTTTTCTCAGCCCTAGTTAAAATATTAAATAAATAAAACAGAATACTTGGTATCATAAAAAGGATAGAAAATAGTCCTTACATCATATTTACATTTACACAAAACACTTCACATTCTATATGAATGGACACTGAACAAGATCTAGTTATCTACTCATTCAACAATTCTAATGCTTTTTTATGTCTTCCCTAATTTAGTAAGAGACTGGAAATTTGAGTAAAGGAACTAGTATATGTGTCGTCATTTTTGTATATTAAAATAAGATCAGACTTTGTCATCCGGTGGCCGACATTCCGGCGATCCGGTAAATTTTATGCTAGGATTTTGAGATATGGTAATTCGGTTTTTCAACGATGAAATGTGTACCTAAATTTTAAGAAATAAAACACTTCTTTTATTTTATTGATGAAATTGATGCCGACTTCTAATTGTAAATTGAAATTATTAAATAAATATCTTTCTATTGCTTTTACTTAAACTTTTGTAAGGGGTAGGTATAAGACAAATATCGTAAATATTGTCCGGTGAGTGAAGTGTATAAACTGAAGGGGGGGGGGGATGTTATTGAGAGGGAGGGGGAAGATTAATGGAGAGTATTTCCCCAAGGGGTAGTTGTCTCGCTACACGGTATCACGTTACCTTGCTATCCATAACATGTACGTACATTTCAAATTTAAAACAATACAAATTCAAAAATAACACCATTTTATTTATCCCATTATTTGAATGTCATTCAGCCAAATATTGAGTTTTTACGTCCATAGCAATCCGTACATAGGTATCAAATTTTCAAATCGCATCTCAATATCTTTTTTAATTATCGAGATATTCAACCTGCAAGTTTGATATCATTATAGCTAGCTAAAGACACCTAAAACTAGTGAGGCACGCGAGGCGAGACGAGGCGAGAAATATAAAATATCGATCTCGTCTCGTTTTCAGATCTGCAATCTCGATCTCTCTCTCTCGTTCTCGCACATTTTTTGGGTCTCGTCTCGTTCTCGCGCGAGAGTCTCGCTGTGAAAATAAGCGCTTGCGCACTACGTATTTACCTCGGTATTTACGTATCAGTTGAACTACAAAAGACAAGTTCGCACGAATCGTTCCATCTTCCGTGTATTTACAGTCGTATAACTATAATAAAGAACATCTGTTAATACATTCCGTCATCAGTAAAACTAATTAAACATTTAAAAAAATCTTGTCTGTAACTACACTGAGAACCCGCTGGCAACCAATCACTCTGCTTCACTGCGTGTTGGCTCCTATATCGACGCTTAATATAAGATCCTTTACTTTCCAGGGACGATAAGAATTTTATTAACCGTAGTTTTAACTGGAATGAATTAGGGGTTGAAATCTTGGAGAAAAACTAGTTCTATTAGATGCAAAACCGATTTAGTCTTTATTTTGCATTTCCTCGCTGTGCGACCGATAACATTCGACGTTAGATAGACTCAAAAAAATATAGTCAAGTCATATAATTTTCACATTCACGTGTTCTAAGCACGAATTATCGTTAACTCCACTCCCTGTACGGTGCATTTTTAATTGAATTTATGAATCAAAGCTATAAAGTTACAAATACTTTTTATTGCGAGACTCTCGCGAGAATCTCGCTTCACTCCGTGTTGGCTCCTATATCGACGCTTAATATAAGATCCTTTACTTTCCAGGGACGATAAGAATTTTATTAACCGTAGTTTTAACTGGAATGAATTAGGGGTGAAATGTTGGAGAAAAACTAGTTCTATTAGATGCAAAACCGATTTAGTCTTTATTTTGCATTTCCTCGCTATGCGACCGATAACATTCGACTTTAGATAGACTTAAAAAAATATAGTCAATTCATACAATTTTCACATTCACGTGTTCTATGCACGAATTACCGTTGACTCCACTCCCTGTATGGTGCATTTTTAATTGAATTTATGAATCAAAGCTATAAAGTTACAAATACTTTTTGTTGCGGGACTCTCGCGAGAATCTCGCGAGAATCTCGCGAAATTTCTCGCAGTTGTTATATTGATCTCGCCTCGAATTTTAAATTGCAATCGCGCTCTTGTTCTCGTCTCTCATAACGCAACGAGATGAGACGAGATGCGAGAGTACTCTCGCCTCGTCGTGCATCAGTACCTAAAACCCAAAAATAAGTGGAAATATAAAGACGGCATTTTCCTACTATACAATATTAGGTTTGTTTGTTTGTTTCGTTATTTTGCGTCTACGGTTTACTGCCACACAATCACTGATCTAGAATATTCCTATTGTATTCGCTCATCTATTTCTGCCTATGTTCGTTCGTTTCACTCCCGGAACATATTCTACCATAATTCCTTAGGGAAACCTTCTCGATTATACCCACCCAAGTAACAATATTATACATATAATACCTTGAAATGTAATTAAATGTGTAATTCAGCTCAACATAATTAATATTTCTTCTAAATATATATTAAGAACGATTCTAGGAAGAATGAAATGCACTCTAAACTGCTTGTGTTTGTCGAAGGATGTATAATAAATTGACAGCATACACTTACACCATTATAAGGTAAGTATTAATTATCGAGAGCAGGTGTACCACATATCCACTTTATAACTTGATACAGAAAATATCAAATTTAATTAATATAAAATCCACACAATGTAATTGAAATATGGATTAAGTTGTGAATTTTTTTGTATTTCTTCATTCAGTGTTAAAATACTACAATAATTCCACATTAATTTTACTACATGTAAAGAAAACTGGTTCGTAGGTTAGTTATTACATTTGAAATCGAAGCAGTAAATTATTCTTTTCATTCTCGCAGTCGGTAGCGTATTTTCATTCAAAGCACATTTATATTTTCAATAAATCTACATAAAAACGAAGGACACAAGAATATTTTATGTGTAATTCACGTATTTTGTCGAGATCTATATAATTACCATCAAAATTACATATAAAACCATGAAAATATAAATTCCATATAGTTTTGATATGTCATCAAGAAGATAAAATTTAGAAATGGTGTTTAAAACTGTATAATTTCTAAATTAACAAATTTCCAATATCTAGAATTCATTTTATAGGCTATTAAATTTTTCTTAACAAGCAAGAGATTTATTATCTTCATTTCCATATTTTGATGAAGACATTGCCAATATCTTTGCAAAAATCCAATCAAAACCTGATCCAATTTCGAGTAAATTAAATCTCTTGTCGTAAATTTAATTTCCATCCACTTCTTGTGGTAATAAGGAGGGTTATTGCCACTTTTAGGGGTGGAAACTAATGTATATTCATGACTTGAAGGGTGTGGACGACGATTGCTTCATTATAACTACCCTTGTGGCTAGTTAGGTTAGGTGATGTTACGTTTCTACGAATGGTCAAACGTATGCGTACAGGTACAGGTGTTTCTTAAAAAAGCCTTGAATGATACAAGTGGAAAAGATATATTTTATTGAAGGTTTATTTAGAATATAAAGTTTGGTTGTAAAGTATATTTTACAAGGGGTATTTTAGTAACTTTGTTAGGCTATTAAAGAAAATAAAACTAAATAATAAAATGAGTATATCATTAAACTTAATTTAAATGTTTATGACAGTGTTCATTAAGTTAACTTTTTTTTTTCACTGCATATTACCCATTTCTGTTTGTGCCAATCTACTTTATACGCAGTAGTCAATAGCGACTTACCTATATTAACTAAAACAATTGTAACTATTATTATTAAACGAAATAATATTTTTTTGTTAATTGTTTTATTTCAAGCCACAGTCATGACGCACTATTCTCTTTCCAATTATAGGTATATAAAAAAGTGCCCGCCAATTTACTTTTTAATATTGTAACATATGGATTATTTTACATGATTGTAAAAAATGTTCCATTTCAAATTTCAAAGTAGATTTTAATTATTAATAAACCGCAAGTGGTATCAGTAATGTACATCCGTCATCAAGTAGCTTATATGTTGCTGTATAAATCATGTTATATGAAATAAATTACCAATTTAGTAAATAAGCGAGATATTTGCTGGGTCCATTAAAATATAACACCCTATATATATATATATATATATATATATATATATATATATATATATATATATATATATATATATGTTCATTTTAAGTGGTACACTATTGCTAACTCGAGAACTATGAGACCTACGAGGTCGGTTAAATTAGCAAACAATTTTTATTTTATTAGACTATTTTAGTGAGCGTAAATTTTTTTTTCAACCAGTGGTTTTCAATCTGTGGGGACCAACTTTTTTATTTTAAATGGGATTATATATTTTTTATTCATTTATTAGATAGAGAATTTTATTCTGAATTTAGTGATATAATATTATATTAATATGATCACCATAATAAGAATGCCACGAATTGAGAAAATTAATATGTTATTTTTCTTACATAGAAACCCATGAAAGAAATACGTGAATATTTTATGCCCGTTGACATCTCGGTTGACATTTATGATCAATTCACAGAAGAAAATAATCACTCCTTTCTGTCAGGGCACTCTAATTCTATGTAAAAAATTAACTTGTGTTCATTTTTTCCATCCGTGGCACTCTCATTATAGTCATATTTTAATCATATTATTACAAAACTTTATATACATATATCTCAAAAAACTCGTAATGTAAGAGTATGCAAATATTATATCATTGAATTTATAAAAATTTGTTGTCTCCAGCACAAAACCTCTTGCCCGCTCTATTTTATTTTAAATTCATTCATTTAGGTGTCATGCCTGAAGCAGACTGCGACCATGACCATAGACCTGCGACGATGCAGTTCATAGTGGTCCGTGCCGACTAGTCCCACAGTCGATTTTAGTCTCAACTGATCCACTTATACCTTCACCTTTGACTTAGAATTACCTGTACCTTGTTCACAAAGATGAGAGGGGGAGGAGGCAAGATATATGAGATAAATATAAGAATGACTATAACGAATTGATGTTAGTATACTATATTATTTATATTGTTGCTTTTCGTTCACTTGTTTTTGTCAATATTAAGATATTTTTCGCATGTAATTTTTCTAAATTTAATTTTAATTTTAATTTAATAATTATTCTTTATTGTATTTAAGTTTACATATAACTTATTACAATTGATATTAATGGGGGTGAGTTAATTTTCGCATATATTTATAACTTCGATGTTTTTGTACCTTGAATTGATGGAGATGAGATGACAAAAGGACACACACAAACACCCAAGCCCCTGGTGGGAATCGAACCCACAACCTCAGAGTCGAGCGGTGACGGTCGCTTCGAGCGCTGGTCGCTGCCTCTAACCACACGACCACCGAGGCGGCTAAACATAAGAATTGTTAAATAATTATTACCTATAATTATTTTTTTATTTATATTTATTTTTATTTATAATTAAACATATTTTATAATGAATTTCATGTTTCTTGGAGTAGTAGGTATGAACTGCGAAATTTATTACAACAGATTATTTGATATATGTAATGTTATTTCTGAAAAATGCAAATATACCTATAAGAATTTAACGTTCTTAATATATTAATATTTGTAATAACAAAAAATTCTTTCGGTTCGGTTGTTCAATTGTTACCAAAAAATCAGTTGTTCGCATAAATATTAAAAAAGGAATTAGCAGAATAATAGTATTTGAGAAATCGTCCTAACTACATACATACAAACATATGCACGCATTTCAAACAGTACAAACAAAACATGACTCCAGCGGTGCTCTCCACGACAGCTTTGAGTGCCCGTGCTGTGATGCCTGTAAAAAGGACTCATTGGAACAGATATCGTCACTATCGAAAATGTGAATACAAGTCACCTGGATCGGTACCTATGCGATATCTGGGCGACAGACAACTGGGCGATGGTTAAGTGAGCAAAAGTCATCTGGGCGACAGAAATTTTAATATTTTGCAATTTTGGCAGGCATACGATTTGGTGAATTTTTTGTAACAAGAAAATAATTATAAATGACGTTTTCATTTTTTAAAACAAACTTTTACATAACCTAACCTAACTCGCAATTCTACACATCTATTATTTTATCACCCAGATGCCTAGAGGCCTCTTGCTCATCGCCCAATTTACCATCGCCCAGTTGACTGTCCGCATCCAGAACTGGGTAGTAAGCGGTGATACAGGTGCGCACGGACCACTGAAACGCGAATTTTAGGAATTTAACATAGAATTTTATGATATGGCTTTCCTGTACATTTTAGAGCAAAAGTATAAGAATGAGATGTTTAAAATTAATTTTTATTTTAAAAGTCTTCAATTAATGCAATAGAATATCTGTAGCACTAGATATTTCGAAAATAAAATATGTAATTTTCGTCAAAAATTAGAACCTTGAAAATAAAAAACAAATAAAACAATATATCAATTAAGGTAATGCTAAATTATGACAATGTAGATATAATAATTAGAACAATTAACATGAATAATGCTGAACTGAAATGTCACAAATAGATTTTGTTTTATTTGATTTTTATTTCCATGGTTATCTGATTTTTGGCCAAAATGTAATTTTATTTTCTAAATATCGAGTGCTGCTGTCTGAAAATATACACGAAAACTGTTTAGAAGTAAAAATTATTTTTAAACATATTCTCATTCTTTTACTTTAGCTCTAAACTGTACAATTTCCGCTTGCACCCTGTATGTATTTTATTTATTTACTTAAAACTTATATTCATTAACATTGTAACAGTACTTGACAGAAGAAATTCGTGTTATCTATAATAAATGAGAAATAAAATCCATCGGTATGGTATCAAAGAATCTATCTTATCCGAAATCAATTTTAATTACAAATAAAACTTTAATCACTTATTCCTACTCTACTTATTGTAAGTCGTAACTTTAAATAACTTTCGTAAAGTAATTTGTAGTATTTAAACAATTAGCTATAATGTCTTTCTCCAAACACAAATTTCGAAACTTATCGAAAACTTTAATAGTTCTATCAAATAAAAAATCTCGATATCAATGATATGTGATATAAAACTATTGTTGTACAAAACGATATTTGGAACTGATTTACGCAGGTTTTATAAACTTTTATTGAGGGTTGGGTGGATTAGTGGTAAGATATGGGTCGTATTAAAAAAATCATACCTACTGAACTTTGTTTATTTTTGTATTGCCTATAATATTCTATTCTCTATTCAATTTATAAATTGATATTAGAAAAATAGTTATTTATGCAACAAGTGTGTAAAGTAGTCCTTTTTTGGTCGAGTGCAATGTTTTAAATTGTAGCGCGAGACGGAAAACACTATTTTACACACGTGTTGCATACAACATTTTTCCTACAACCGAAATGTTAGTGATGTTTCTCATAATGAGTGTACAAGCATCCAGCATCTTCAAGTACTGTTTGTGCTCTTTCTTATAATACTGTACAAAATGTAACTTAAACATTTTGAAGAATTTCAGACAGAAGTGGATTAGTCTTCTATTATTGTACCAATTGTACATTTAATATTAATATTAAAAATTAGGTTAGGTTAGAATACATGTCAAAAAAAATGTTAATGTTCTTAAAAATTAGATTATTACTCAAATCTGTTAAAAAATTATGACATTTGTTTCATTTACAATGTATATTAATATTTCTTAATAAATTATATTAGTTTCGTTATTATTTACTACCTAATTATCTACTTGCCAGGTAAATTAACCGAATTTTACTGTTGCCTAGCAACGTTTATTTACTTTTCAAGCACTATAAAGAGAAAGCACATTTCACGCACGATTGTAGGAAAATATATTTAAAGTGCACTATTGCTTAAATAATAATCAAAACGCAAATTTTGAGTACGAACCATTGCATTACACGTTACACTACAGAAGAAAGTATGTATGTACCTACCTCACCCACCACAGTATATTAAAACATAAGTTACAGAAAAGGCAACAGATTCTAGCACGAGTTTTAAATTCGCTCACGAACGCGTAGTGGCGAGTAGGCGAAAGAACGAGTTCTTGAATATCCTTCTGTATCATGTTTTATACTATTTTCTCTGTTTAGGCTTTCATTTATAATATTTTTTTGTAAAAATATTTTTTCAATTTCCATGAAGGGAATTTTTTAGTTGAATTATTAGGTTGTTGACAGTGATTTGTGCTTTTTTCTGTCCGTTGACTAGATATTTAATGTATTTATCGCAGTCTTGCTAATTTCAAATAACAAAATATCACCAAAAAATGGTTAAGAGTGAAGCTCCTTCTAACTTTATAAACGGGCAGTCGGCTTATTGTATAATGTGTTGCAAATGTCGTTTAGTAATACGTACTATAGGTTTGTGAACAGTCGGGTACATGCGCAGTGTGAATTTAGTGTTCCAGCATGAATCATGTACTAAGCGTCGGTTGTTCCAATATAAAATTGATCGTTCGGGACATGCGCAATGCATACAATCCATTAGTAACCTATTTTATTCAGTATTCTTTGTCTGTTATTAATAATATATTTTATAAAATGAGTGATTTGGAGGGATTTTCCAGACATTTGATAAAGTTTAATTGATTTATTAGGCACGTATTTATTCTCGATCGCTAGGTAAGTTAAAGTTTTGTATTTTACTAAAAAAATCTTCTATTTTTTTAATGTGAGTTGTTTTGCACTGTTCCAACACAACATAGTTCTGGATCAGTTCAAAACTTTATTAGCGCCTGCGTAAAAAATAGTGCATGGACCGTAACATGAACGATACGCAAACTGTATATTGCAACAAACCTTATATAAATAAATAAATAAATAAATAGATAGATATTCTTGGCTTTTTATAGAGCCGACAACATGTACCTAATGAGAATTCTTGTTCAATTCTTTTAAATTTCTTTCACTAAGAAAGAAGAAAACGGTATCTTTTACACCGAATTTTATTCTTTTAGTTTTGTTTTAAAAGTTAAGGAGTCAATTTCCACACTTACTTAAAATCCCATGTTAAACTCTCTTGTTTCGGTTTTCGGTGCACATCCTGTATTCCTTTTTAATATGTATTTCAAATTGAGAAACACCCTATAGGTAAGTATAATACTAACCAGTAAAATTGGAGCCCATATTTCCTGGTTTAGTATATTTTTATATTCCTTGAAATATAGAAAAAGGCTGTTCAGTTTCCAATAAATTGGTATATTGAGTAACACAAGATAAATTCTATTTTATGAGCATCATTCGGGTATGGGAATCGAGTTAGGATGTAAATTTTAATAAATAAGTTGTTAATAGAGCCGAAGTAAATTAAAATGTTAAACAGCCCGGTCAAATCTGTGGGAAATGCTACTAAATCTTATTTAGCTTAGCGACTAGTCTTAATACCCTATAAATAAGCCTCTAAACGAGGGTCCAGACTCCATTCATTAAGGAATTATAAATATTTAACAGGTCCGTAAGTGACTTATTTTGCGACGTCATTATTTTGTATTTTATATGAAAGTTGCCTTGGCTGGGCTTTAATATGCCGGCTAGCGGTACCTTCTTTAACAAGTCCCCGCACTTTTTCTCCGTTTTCAGCGCCGGCTTTTTATAACTTAATATTCTCGTTATACTGCACGTTTCATCGAAACGTTTTGACGTTTAAAATGTCCGTAGCGTAGCGTGCAACGTTCGTGCTCTAGATTTTAGGCACTGTCATTCATGGAAATTTGAATAGTTGAAGCGACAACACAACACCAAGAGATAAAGATATTTCGAGATATTTACATATGCATATTAATGATACAAAAAGTGTTTTTCTGATCCCTTATAAGTAACAAGTCTATTACACAGGATATGCATTATTCGTGAAATGTATCATCAAAAACGTCAACTTAAAATAATTGATTAAATAAATAAATAAATATATCATCACGGCTTATTACCCATTGCTGAGTGTACCAATCTGCTTTGTACACAGATATCGGTAATGATGAAATATTTGCACCGTGCGGGCGCTTACCAGGCGTCCCCTCACGGGCACCCATTGCTGGCGTGGAGAGTGCACCACAGGGGTCAATTTTTAAAGAGATCTAATTTTCGTTTTTATGCTTTAAAGTTCAACAAAAAACATTTTGCACGAAACAATAATGACAGTTGCAACTCTTTTGTTATTTTGTTCATATAAATTCTGTTGAAATATATATTAACACTAATGACTCTTCGACGTATAAACCAAAATATTTTAGTACTAGTAACTAGTAACACATAAAAAGATATAAAATTAGTTGCCTACTTTTTTATTTAAGATACATCTAGAATTTTATGATACTATACGTCAAATAAGTTCGAACTTATATGGACAAAGTTGAAAATGCTATTTATGAAACCCAAGGGACAGAGAGCGGAAAGGGGAAAAGTTGAGCATCAGTTCATACTCATTTGACGGTGAGTATAGTTGTAGTTGTATATTACATTAATATTACATTGGAATTTACGTTTTCGTGTAGAAATCGTATATAGGTAATATATTTTGGCACTTAGAGCCCTTTGAATTTAAATGCCTTAATAGGGGAGTATCACTAAGTGAAATTTTTTGATAATGTTTACTAAAAGTATATCATGGAAGTAGCATAATAGCAAATATAAAAGTCAAATTTATATTATCTTGTAATTAAAAATCGAAATTAAAAGTACTACATGTTCAAAATGGTCGCCACATAAAAATCCGGTTATGACGTATCCGGCCCTGGAAATATTATATTTTAACGTAAGAAAACTTACCATAAATAAAATCCAATTTTATGTATACGTAAAGTTTACACATCGGTAAAGTGACAAAACAAAAATGTCGAAAAGAGAATCTTGGAACACACGTCTAATGATTCACAATAAACTAAAATGTTAAATACACTAAACTGACAGTTTGAATGACATATGACAGATGCCAATATGATATTTTACTTCAATTATATTTTGTCTCTGCGCCATAGAAACATACTCTAGGGCCGCATACGTACTTCCGGTGGTGTTTGATATTTAATTAATTAATTAATTTCTTTACGCAGTAAATGATACTTTATAGAAAAAATTAAAAGTATGTATATTTTATTTTTTCATGAAGATTAACACATAAAATTTTCAAAATTATAATACTCCCCTATTGACGGGTTTATTACAAAAACCAAACATATCCAATTATTAAAATTATCATAAAACAAAAAAATCTGATGTGGCCAGCACATTACCTTCCGTCAGTTATATGAGGTATTTACGAAACTTCTACCGATGAACTGTTACCGGTAAACAGCTTTTTATCAGGTTATAGCTACCAGAATCGATATTTTAAGAACGCAAGTGGTAAACAGGGTAGATCCATTACCAATGAAAAAATTTGAAACAGGTTAGAAATTTAACGTAGTTAACAAACTGAGTCCTATACTTTGAACACATTTCCACTTCACTTTGCATCACTACCTTTTTTTGAGATTAGAGTCTTCATGAACCCGGTAGATGGATCTGGTAGATATGGAACAATTTTTGAACACATTTCCACTTCACTTTGCATCACTACCTTTTTTGAGATTAGATTCTTCATGAACTCGGTAGATGGATCTGGTAGATATGGAACAATTTTCGAACACGGTAACTTTTTACCACTCGTGTTTTTGAACAGTCGGTAGATGCGGTACCTACGGATACGTAAATACGTATGTATTTTCTATAAAATCCATACAGAAAGTTCCTTGCAAAAGATTTTTAATTTCTTGTTTGTACATTACCTTTCGACAGTCGTATGTATTTTATACAAATTCCATACAGAATATGTCAATTGCACTTGACACTGACATCTTTCAATCAGAATTTTCTTAATATAGTAAATGTTTCTACCAATTTATGAAATTTAATTTCTTTATAATTTTATAACTCTCTATCCATTTAAATATGAAGTATAAAATGCAGTCAAATCGTATAGAGAATACAATGTTCTTTAATATTTATAAGAACATTAAATGTGAAAAAATAATATTTAACACCGTTTTTTCTAGAAAAACTGTTAAAATCTTCAAATTAGGGTACTTCCGGTTGACCAGTTATAACCAAAATCTAATCAGCTCTTCATATGGATGCAACGAAGAGGAATACAAAAGAATTATAATTTTTGGAATTGTAGTATTAGAGTTATCGTAGACGAAAATTATATTACACACACACACACACACACACTGACACACACACACACACACACACTGACACACACACACACACACACACACACACACACACACACACACACACACATATATATATATATATATATATATATATATATATACAGACATCATCGTAAAAATAGTAAAATCTTATTCTAGGGGCCTTAAACCGTGCTTATTCATTAAAAACTCACCACCGAATTTTTTGACCAAAGACAATACCTTCCTTACCTAAAGGTGACGGAAGGTAAAAAGAACTTTATTATATGATTGTGTTCAGTTTGTTTTTTGTAAGGAACCATAATTTATTAAAAACATTGGAACTTGTTTGTTTGTCGTAGGTATTAAAATGAAGGAATTAATTTTCAAAAAATACGTTCAGTATATTTCAACTTAATATTATATTGTTAAAAAAATCTCAACCCCCCCAAATATGTTTTCAAATACAGAAAGAAACTAATTTGATTTTTATAGAATTACGAACATATGGACCCTTATATTTTTCGTGCTTTGCTTACTTTTTGACTAAATTTTGTTGATTAAAATGTGAGGCGACCGGAATCAAGCGTTATTGTACCATAAAGATTTCATTTCAAAATGTACTGTTGGGTTTTTGTATTCTAAATTAAAAATATGTTTATAAGCAAATAAAACGATAAGTGGCCAAATGAAATTTCTTAATGAATGAAACAATAATTTCTTCACCTAAATCTTTAATTTGTATTCACTACCAATGTGTAAGCTCTCAATTAAACCGAATTGATTTCTAATTATTTGCAAGTCACTAACTAAACATTAATTTAGCTTCAGTAAATTGAATATTAATGCAGTATTAATATGAAATATGACTGCACTCAATATAGTTTATGTTTAACAACTTAATTAATTATTAAAAAATCGTTAGCTACTACCATTATGATTAATAGACGTAGTAATTGATTTTTCTGCAAGATAATTTAAATATTTCCAGGATTACCATATTAAATGATTGACAGAAACATTATTTAAATATGAATTTATTAAAATTAAGTCTCATTAAAAATCTGTTTAGTATGATGACCACCTACATAAGAGTCTAACGTGGAGATAGAGAAACTATCGTAGAAAATATTGTGTAACAAACCTAGGTTTGTTTATCCCTCGGACAGTGTGCTGGAAAATAATTATGTGAATAGTGTGGTGGGGTATGACATACCCCAAAATGTATATAAAGACTATGCTATGGTGTGAAAACACACTAAGTAAAAAATTGTTACGAGTCAGCTAGCTTACTTAAAATAAAATGAAAAGACAATGAACTCATTGTGATTATGTTTTATTTTGGAAATATATATAAAAGTTATAAAAACAGCATTTACTCAGGATCTAACCTTACTTCTTCCCATATCGCTAATAGCATATTTTCTGTTCTTGCTCGCAGGTACTTTTATAAGTAAATTGGTCAAAACACAGCTAAATATGGTAAAATATAATATCAATAGAACAAAAAATTTAAATAATATTACTTTTTGCCTTTGTTCAAAAAGTTACGCCACTGGTGTGGTGGGGTATATCATACCCAAAACGACTTTAAAACGTTGTAACATGCGTAATAGTAAGAGTAGAGTAATCATGTTACTTTAAATATTTTTATTTCAATGTTATTGGAAGCAACTGGAACGTACATGGCACTGGTATGCGTATTTCGAAAGTTATATATCAATTAATTTGTCGTGGGGTATGTTACACCCCACCACATCGTTCGAGGGTTAAATATTACGTTTTAACAAAATTATTTGCAATTTATGTCAATTTAATGTTATTAACTTTTTTGGTAATGCGAAGATATTTCATTTGTCATATTTAGCAAAATTATTGCAATCTTCATTTTATTTATATAAATAGAATGTTAAGTTATCCAACCCAGCTGAAGACGAGACCGTAGACCTTCAGGGGTGGTCTACCCTAGGTATGAGAAATACATTGCTAAATTTCATTCGTTTATATTATAATATCAAATAAATATATTTGTATTTATTTTTGTTATTTAACTTGTTTTTATTAATAAATATTATATTTACTTTTGTGCTTATCTATTTTATAATCTATGACCGCAAATCGAGTCGAGCGATTTGTTACATGGGCCAGTCCGAGTCTTTGACTTTTTATAAATTATGTCGCTTATGAAGTTTGAATATAAATAAATGAAAACGAAATAAAAATTGCTATATATTTTGTATTTCTAAACCAAAAATAATGTTATTTTTTAGCGTAAAATGATCGCCATGTTGTGACGTCAGCGTCATTACAGTCGTCCAGTTACCCTGTGAAAATGTCACTATACAGTGGACCATGCATATATTGCTCATAAATTTGCGATTAGCTTTAATTACACATACTCTAACATACCCATATTTAATATATCCAAGTAATTTTTTATTAAGATTAAAAGAAAATTTACTTATTAAATAAATTTATATTTGTTGTTTTAATTATTGTAATCTCAATACTTGTTATTGTTGTAATCATTTAGTAAATAGGAATGTAAATGTTGGATTACTTTTTATTATGAACAATGCTTTGATTATTGTAATAAATACTGTCATTGTTATATTTAATTATAAATAGAAAATAGTTTAAATACTATTTTAATTAATAATAATAACCTTCGATATTATGTTTAAAAAAGTCTTATAGTCACATTAATTAAAGCGAATGATTAACCTGATTATGAAAACCAGCAAAAATTATTAATTTTACTTACCTGATTTTTATTTGTGAATAATATGTACCTACTAGGGAAGTTTTTCATAAATTATCATTTAACACTACTCCTATTCCAATTAATGTAAGTAAATCAAAGAAATATATATTTTGAAATGATATAATAACTATCTGGTTTACTTATTACTATTAGCTCTAAAGATGTTTGATCACTGTTTGTAATGGATACGTATTTTTATTCTTGAAACATTTATTGTATATTATATTACTATTATTAATGGTAACGTAAGTTCGGTTCTCTCTACTTGTGACGGAGTGACGCTAACGTCACAATTTTCGCGCCAAAACTTTAATAATTATTTTAGGAGTTATTAAGCATAATTTCAAAAAAACAAAAATACGGAATTTCTATTTTTAAATTCTTCGTAACATATAAATAATTTAAAAAAAGTTGGACGCGCCCATTGTTACGAAGATGACTTTATTGTAGAAGGTTCCACCATGAATTATGCTAGAATGTGCTCAAGACGTTATCGGATTCAAACGAAGGAAAGCGCAAATTGCCGAGCGAATTTTCTGGGTCATGTGCAAAAATATGATTTTATGGTGTATAATTGCGTATTATAATAATAATGCGTTCGTAATACGACACAATGTCATTTTGATATTCAAAATGTTAAACCTATATTATTATTTTCATCATAGCTTGTTACTTATTTCTGAGTGTGCTAATCTGCTTCTATTTGCAGATTTCAGTAATGACGACATGTAAAATCATTTCTACTTACATGACCTCACGTTGTGGATAAAGCATACCTGTGTTATTTTTTTGGGAATAAAAGCCTACGGTATAAAACTGATTTGATACTGTCATAATTTTGTTAATAAATTACGATCGTTGTCAAACAGATTTATAATAAAATTTGTGATGGAATAGATAATAAGATAATGGAATATTCTATTTGTCAAAATACACGTTTTCAATAAAACCAATTTGTTAAAAAATTTGATAATAATTTACGATCGTGTGGTTAAATTAATTTACAATAAAATAGGCAATTGAATCAGTTGGAACGTATCACTTGGACAACACCGTTGTAGAACAATGTTTGTCTGGTCTTCTTTATATTTATATAAAGTTTGTTATCCTATATCTATCATAAACCTTATTGAAACATTAAAAATAAACATTTCATGTTTCTATAAGATATGTTCCATTTTTTAAATTACATACACAGTATTATTTCTATATTTTTCTATCTATAATCCTTCCAAATCCAATATTTTTATAACTTCTTCAATTTCGCGTACACAATCTTTTCTTTTTTAACCAATTTATAAGCTGCTATTTTTCCATCCAGGGTGGCCATGCCACCTACAAGTGAGCATCAACGTTGCCAGGGGATAAATCGGTTTAGAAAGTAAACAACAAGTAAAAAACTCGCGTGATTCAGAGCAGGGACAAAGCAAATTCGCCCACAAAATCCTCTTAATTTTCTTCTTTTTTGTGACGTTCACGAAAATATTGACAGGAAAAATATCGCCCTAGATTTAATCTTCATTATTATAGATAGAAATCTATCGGTTGTTCTAAGTAATAGAGAATTATTTTCAGGTGGTCGAGGAATTTTTAGAATTGGGACAAACCACAATTTGATTATGTAATTATGCCAATTCTGGACACGGAAGCAAAAATATTTTTGTGATTCTGAAGGTCGAATGACAAGAATGAATCCTAAATTTAAGATAATTTGAAACAAAAAGAAATTATGCCCGCAAGACAAGATAAAATTTATGTTCTATAATTTTCAATTTCCTGTATTAAAATTTTGTACATAGGTATAGGTAGATGATATATAATCAGTAATTTGAAACAGATTACATTTTTTAATATACAGGGTGTTTACGGTCTTCTTATTTTTTTAATGGGCGGTACTACAGGTCAAAAGAAGGCGAAAACGTTAAAACACCTTAGTTATAGATTTATAATAAAAGAGATATTAATTATTTTAGTTTTTATTTTAAAATTATTTATAATAGAAATAAGATCCAACAACTGCAAATTTTAATTTACATATCATAATATATGATTGAATATTATCTATTCTCATTTAAACGGGATCACGTAGCTGTGTGCGTTGAGTAACTGGTTGTGAAATGAAACATGTGAAATCCAGTTAATTGTAAATAGTATCTCTCCAGTCTAAGATATTAAGCTGAAATTTGTATACTCATTGGAGGATATTCATTCTACGGATTACATTTGAAATTAATCAATTTAAATATGTAATATTAGAAAAAATTAAGAAAATTTGTAGAATTTGCAGGATTGATGTTCGTATACCGGATAAAATGGTTACTAAGTAACAGTACAGTGGTAGCGTGTGTGTTTGGTAATAAACAAAGCTCGGAACGACTGGGTTCGGAACCAGCCAGCAGCAAAATTTCATTTTCAGTTTCTACTATTCAAAACAATTTATATTATTAGTATGTTTTTAATCTTTTATTGACTTTTAATAAATATATTATTTAAAACATAATTTATCCGTATTTTGAAAAATCTGAGTCGCATTGATTACAATATACGATTAAGTAATTATAATAAATATCTATAATAAAAAATCTGGTGTGGCCAATACAATACCTCCCGCCATATATAGCCCGAGTCACAAAAAAATTAAGTTTTTTGGATTAGCGAATTTTACTCTAATTTTGACAGTTTATTTCTAAAAATATAGTCTAATCTAATCCAAGTAACTACCTTTTTTAAAAAACCTCAACAGGATTAAATCCCAATTACAGAGTGGGTTCACATTTACACACATCCATGCCTCAGTGGGATTTGAACCCAGAGCCCCGAGGGCACTCATGACATGAGGCGTTGCATTGAGCCACCGGAACTATAATAAAATGAAGATTAAATTTTAAATACCGGGATAGAATAGAATTCACTAATCCAAAAATGAGGATTAGCTTAAATATTTTTGTGAATCCTTAATTTTTATTAATCTAAATACATACCTGCATATTTAGATACTTATGCTGAAAACTACATTGAATTCTTTTTCTTTTTAAAACGTTACTAATATTATTTTGAAATGATTAGTCCTTTGATAGTGACATTTATCTGTCAGTTACATACATTTGAATAATTGCGTTTTGTTTGTTTAAATCGTAGGCTCTGGGACTTTAATTATAGATAATTTTATAAATTTATCCATAAAATATATAGAAAAAGTAGTAATGCAAATCTATAGAAAATTTAATAATCTTTAATTTTTATAATAACATTTATCCCGAAAAAGTAACATTTAAAGGTATTTTTCGAAGAAAAACTATTTTGAGCTTCTAGTAAAGTACCATTTCCTGTTATCCGATTTTCACCAAAATCTAATGAGCTCTTTTCAATACAGAAAAAGTTCGAAATACAAGATTTAAAAATTTTCTGACTAGTATTTGAGTTACATTGGAGGATCCACACACACATACACACATACACACGGACATCATCGTGAAAATGTTAAAATTGACCTTAAAACGTGGTCTTTTATTAAAATCTCGATATGCGATTTTTAGCACGATCCCTATACCTCCCTTACCAAGGGTAGCGGGAGATAAAAATTACGTATCCGTTTTTTAAAAATTACAATAAAAATTAAAAATATATTAACAATAAAAATTATTTTGAGAAGTAAAAATTAAAAATTAAATTTTGCTGCAGGCTGGTTCCGGACCCAATCCCCCCGAGTTTTGTTTATTACAAAGCGCACACGTTACCACTATGCTATTTTTTCCGAGATATGAACAACAAACCTGGAAATTCTATAAATTTCCTTATTTTTTCTGATATTACACATTTAAATTTATTAATTTTGACTGTGATCAATAGAATTAGTATCCCCTAATAAGTACACAAATTTTCAACTTTATATCTTCCAATGGGGAGATACTATTCACAATTAACTGATTTCAAATGTTAATCTCCTATGTGTCGGTCGGCCTAAGACACCCGGTAGATGTCATGACGTCAAATTTTAAACTCTTAAAACTGTGGAGAGACTCTATGCATGAGATGACGCTAGGTAAATGCCTTCAGCGGTATATATCGTTATTATAAAAATCTGCAAATTGAAAAGGTTGGTACACCCAGAAATTGGCAGGTAGGGGAGACCGGTGTCAATATTAACAGGTGTCAAATGTAACAAGGGTAAGTAACAGGGCCATCTTTTCGAAGTAGATTAAACCGCGCTTGCAGAGTGAAGCAGAAAGAGTCATAGCTCTTTGGTATTTAGTGTAAGTAGGTACATACGCGCAAGTACGGCGTCTGTTTCTGACGAATGTCTATAATTCGACAAAAAAGTAAATACAGGTAGTGACGCACATTGGCCCGTACCACGATCACGGTTTTAACTAAAACACTGTTTTAAGAAATGTCAAATTCAAATTTCAATATTTAATTTCTCTCTTATGTTTAAAGAACGAATTTTAAAAAAATATTTGTTTGAATACAAACTATGTTCTGTTTAATAATCATATTTTGATAAATTTTATATTATTTATTATTATTAATAAATAATGAAATTTGACATTTCTTAAAACAGCGTATTAGTTAAAACCGTGATCGTGGTACGAGCCATTGTTTCTAAAACACTATAAGTGCTCTGCTCGGAAATATTTCAAGTTAAGGATCAGTTTGTGAGTTATATCTGCTTTTATTTTTCATTAAAAAACATTTCGAATTATTACCTAATAAATACAAAAAAGCAAATAATATCTTTATAAGTTAAGCGGTGTCAGTTGTAACACATGCCACGGTGTCGATTGTAACGTGTTAAATTATTAAGTACAGTGTTGATCATGATAAAAATTTCAAGAAAAAACCACTGGTATCGAAAACATAAAAGAAGAAGAGCAAAAAAACGAAAAACACTTCCGAAAGTAACAGTCGCAGATTACTCTTCAGATGGCTCCGATGAGGAAACTCTCTGATATGTATTGGTCCATATTTTTTGAGCACAGGAGATTGATTGCAGTGGCGACAATTTAAAATCTGGACACCGGGCAAGTTAAATTGTACGAAGTTAGAACTATTTTATGTTTACCTAAGCTGCAATTTCGTTAGCGACTAATGGCATTGGTCAAAATGGTCCATATCACCAACACAATATATATTTTGTTTGCTTTTAGTTGTCATCTGAATTTTGTATTTTCTGAGGTAATAAATAAATGTTATTTTATCTTATTACATCACTGCTAAAATTTGTTACAATTGACACTGGCCCTGTTTCTATTGCCACCAGTTAGGTGTCAATTTTAACATTTGTAATGCCTGACTAAAAATCCTTATACTTTTATATTTGTCACATTTTCAAAAGTTTAAAATTCAAAATATTATTCACTAAGGTGGGTCATATAGGTAATTTCAAAATTTCGAAATGTAACGTTAACTCGTGAAAAATAAAAATTTAAATTTTGTAAAAATTGACACCGGTCTCCCCTACTAGTCAAATAGTGAATCAAATTCAAGTATTCCAATGAATAATCTTTATAAAAATAAACACTCACTCAAAATTGCCAATCATTCCCATGCACAAAATATTGTACCCCTCATCTTTCCTTTCTCAGGGTGTTCTTTGAAGTTTTGAATGTTGTTTACATCGATTTGGATCTTAAAGGGTAGCGTGGTTAATTCCTAGAGCCGGGTATATCTGCATTCGCATCTGAACATCTGAAGATAGTGCGATACAGTTCCACATCTGTCACTGCCCCAATAACTCTTTCATAAAGCACAATACACGAGATATTCCTCTCATAGGACCTATACGCTATACCACACAGTAGAAGAGATGGATTTCTAAAATGAATGCGTACTTTACCATAGCAAACATGAGATACTGCTGGTGGAATTATTAACACAAGAAATAATGAGGCTTTCACAGAATAAGAGGTTTGATAAAAAAGAAACGTGAATTATTAAATTTCTAATGTTGGTTTTTTCGATTGAGCTCATTTTTTATCATTTTGGTAACAAAATCTGTGAAGTGTATGTTAAGCTTTATTCTTATTAGATTTGTAATTTGTGTTTGAAAACTATATATTAATTAAACATTTTGACACGCTCAGCGATTTTTTTACCTCCCGCTACCCTTGGTAAAGGTGGTATAGGAATCGTGCTAAAAATCGCATATCGAGATTTTGGTAAATGAACACGTTTTAAGGTCCCTAGGATTTAATTTTAAATTTTCACGATGATGTCTCAAATACTATCATTCAGAAAATTTTGAAACCTTGTATTTCGAACTTTTTCTATAATGGAAAGAGCCCATTAGATTTTAGTGAAAATTGGATAACCGGAAATGGCACTTTACTAGAAGCTCAAAATAGTTTTTCTTCGAAAAATACCTTTAAATGTTATTTTTTCAAGATTAATGTTATTATAGAAATTAAAGATTATTAAATTTTCTATAGATTTGCATTAATACTTTTTCTATATATTTTATGGATAAATTAAAAAAATATTTACATCCCATAGCCTACGCTTTAAACAAACAAAACGCAGTTATTCAAATGTATGTAACTGACAGATAAATGTTACTATCAAAGAACTAATCATTTCAAAATAATATTAGTAATGTTTTAAAAAAAATAAAATAAATAGAACAATAGAAAAGGAATTCAATACAGTTTCCAGCATAAATAAATATGTAGATATGTATTTAGATTAATAAAAATTAACGATTCACAAAAATGTTTAAGCTAATCCTCATTTTTGGATTAGTGAATTCTATTCTATACCGGTATTTAAAATTTAATCTTCATTTTATTATAGCTCCGGTAGCTCAATGGTTAGAGCAACGCCTCATGTCATGAGTACCCTCGGCGCTCTGGGTTCGAATCCTACTAAGGCATGGATGTGTGTAAATGTGAACCCACTCTGTAATTGGGATTCAATCCTGTTGAGGGGTTTTAAAAAAAGTAGTTACTTGTATTAGATTAGACTATATTTTAAGAAATAAGCTGTCAAAATTAGAGTAAAATTCGCTAATCCAAAAATATGGATTAACTTAATCTATCTCGGGTTGTAAATTGCGGGAGGTATTGTGTTGGCCACACCAGATTTTTAAATTTAAAAATGATGAAATAAAGAATCTGCATTAAATTTTGTGTTACAAATGGTGTAAAGTGCAGTGGAGTGGTGCAAATGTTAAAGCTATGTTGAAATCAAAGTTTATGAAACGTACAAACGTTTTAAAGAGGGCGATAAAGACGTGGAAGAAGACAAAGTACTGCGCGACCTAGCATACCAGTCACCGATGAAAATCTTGCAAAATTTTAAGATATTGTGTTTAGTAATCGTGGAATTATTTTAAGGGAGGGTGCTGACGAAGTTAGAATTTTATACGACTCATGGGAAAAGAATTGTAGGCAAACAACTCCTGGATTTTGCACAAAGTATTGCAGTTTAGAAACAACGTTGTCATACATAATGGATAATCAAATTTTGTATAGCCGTGCAGAAAAGAATAGTTTCAATTTTTTTTTATAAACTTTTTAAAGTAAGGATATTCTATCTAGCGTGGCTCAACATATGTTCATTAATAATCACAAAGTTAACAATTCTAATATTAAACTTTTAAAACATATTAATAACGATAGATATTTAGATGCATACGAGAGTTTAATAATAAATAAATACAAAAATAATTTGATGAACGCAGCTCTCGGTCCCATACCAAACTCAAAACTTTTCAATTTATTACAAAGTTAAATTTTATTGGACGATTTAAAATTTAATGATTCATTATTATTAGACGAAAATTATCTTAGTTTATAGGTAATCATTCACTGTGACTCCCATCCCTATGTAATCCCAGTTCTCTCCCTTGTTTTTCAGAGTTGTTAGGACCTCTGGCATGGTTGACATGTTGAGTAATCTTGACTACTCTGTTTAACTTTCACTTATTGTACTACTGGTGATGAGAACTTAGTTCTCGAATTACGTATTTAGTTTTTGTTAAAATTAATTTTAAGGTTAAGGAGTAATCATAATAGTTTTAGTTAAGGATATTCTTCTATTCTAAAACTAATCAAACGTAATTAATAAATAAGTAAGCGCACATACTTTTAAAGTGACATTGGGTCGAATTCAGCACTCTTTTTTAACTAAAGAAGCTTATCTAAAAATAACAAAATAAAGATAGACATATGCATCGATGCATTAATAAGAAACAGAGGCAAGTTGTTTCCATAGTTACTAGAGTCAATACACTAGTGAAGAGTGCAGAATTCGGCCCGCTGTCTCTATTGAAATATTATTACGAGTGCAACACTTTAATGACGAGAATGGATAAAAATTTCTTTAATCATTAGTGAGTTAAAATAATTACAAATCCATAGCAATAAACAAAATTTGTTATCAAAATAAAAATTTAAGAGATACTAATGATTTCCATTAACATTGTGGATCTGTATGTATAATCAACGGATTCTTAGTGCTCTATATTTTGTGCTATCGTTATTGGTATAAACTTTTTGAGAATCCTCTCCCATCGGGAAAAGTGTTCACTGGTGAAAGGGTTATTTGTCCAGTGGTCTTGGTTCGACATGTGCACAATATGTTCCACCCTTTCATAAAAATGAATCGCAGATTGTATTATGCGAAACGACGGGAAATTCTTAAGCTCTTGATAATCCACAAAAGTAAAATGCTTCAAAGCCAAAACAAGTTTGAAAAGTGAAAAGTGATGCATATGTTCCTGGCAGATGACAGCTTGGATTTCAGTGGCATATGCTTCCGAATTTTACGGATATTAAAAGGAAGAGTTCACACCTTTCATAGATTCTTATATGAGCTCCTTGTTCCCTTTTATTTTATAATGATGCTAGTGTTTGAAGAAAAAAATTAAATGATTTAAATATAATTAAAGAGCTTTTGGCAAAAATAACCATATTCCAAATATTGTAAAAATAAGTTAAATTCAGAGACATGTACATTCAAGGATGCCAAACAGTTTGGTAAAATTGTTTCTTGCAAAAAGAATTTTATTGACATTTTAAAGTTTGAGCGTTTCTACAAAATCGTCCTATAAAGATGTCTATTATGTATGTTCATCAATTTTGTTTTTCTATTTCTTAATATTCAGTAAATATTTTTCTAATATTTAAACGAGATCCTTAGGTAAATTAAGTTACAGAAATCTATAAAAGTAACGAAGCTAGAAAGTTGTTTATTTGATTATTAAGATTGTTCTTGTTAAGGGCTCCTCAATTATTGACCTCCAACTTTTTCTAACACCTTAAATATTGGGACCAAAAAATTACTTAAGCACAAAAAGTAATAAAATGAACACTATATTATTCTTACCAGAAATATATTTTCGAATTGTGAGCATTTTACAATCATGTGGGAAATAGGTATTCTCAAACTCGAAATGAGTGCGGGAAATAACTAATGCCAAATAATAATAATATAAGATTTTTGGACAAATCGGGAATAATCGGTCTTAAAATAAATTATTTATTTTCTGACCGAGATTTTTGTTTTGTTGCCATGAACACAATTGTCATGGTGTGTTAAAAATACCATCCATAGCAGCCCAAGTAGCATTCCTGGATGAGATGTCAAAAATTTAGAATAAATAATAATAATAATGATAATAATAATAATAATAAATAGATTTATTGAATGCCTGAAGGCCAACCAAATACAAAATAAATATAATATAAACATTATTAACAAATATAACATCATTAACAAAATATAAACATTATTAACAAAATAATAAATAAATATGTCTTAATATACATTTTTAAATAAAATATTGCTTCAACTTATTTGCAAATTGTTTATAATTAATTATAGTTTTTAAACTGCTCGGTAAATTGTTATACACCTTCAATCCTGTATCAAATATACTATTTTTTTCACTTTCCTTATTTTTCTTGGATACTCGAGAATCTTGTTTATTTCTAGTATTATATTCATGAAAATCATAATTTCGATTAAACAAATTTATATTTCTAAATTCCAAGAATACCTTCATTTCTAACCAGTTTAATTTTTCTAACATAACTTTAATTCTAGTATATTTATCACAGTTTAATATAATTCTCATGCACTTATTCTGCAATATTTGTAATCTTTGTACATATCTTTGATTAGCTGTATAGATAATTGTAGCACAATAAATAAAATGCGGTAATATCGTTGTATTATACACTACCGTTTAGCATATTGCAAAAGTTTGTATCTATAAGAAATTCTACTTAACACACCTATTTTCTTTATACTACTATTATACTGACAATAAAGCTCTAGAAATTATTCCCGCGAATAATCACCGTAGTTTTTTTTTATAAGAAATTCTACTTAACACACCTATTTTCTTTATACTGCTATTATACTGACAATAAAGCTCTAGAGATTATTCCCGCGAATAATCACCGTAGTTTTTGTTTTTGTTGACATGTGTCAGATATTAAGCAACACTTAAGTAAAATGAGCGAAAAAGACCAATTTTGTGCCATTTCTGATCATGAAATAAACTAAAAAATTATAAAATCCACTTCTAGAAATACCATAATTACTAATTATATCTTTTGATTATTTATTTTGCATTGTCAAAGTGTGTTCTAGTTATCAAAACTGACTTACCAACTGAGCCATGTAAATGAATGAAGCTAGTTAATTATGACAGTATAGATAGCTTCACATTAGTATGACAGCCTGATTCCGTTGTTTGGATCTTGTGGATCAAAAAATAATCTAATTAGATAAAATTCGAGAGTTCGATAAATTAGAAAATAATTTTCCAGATATTATTTTTCTCTTGATGCATATATAAGTACTGTTTTATCTCTTAAAATTATATTTTGACCACTTGAAATAATAAACGAATATGAAGTAATAACTGAACTTTTTATGGCAAAACTCACCCACAAAGTCGGTAATAGAAAAAAATAACATTATTAGTACCTTACGTAAAGGTAATGGCCCAAATGTCGTAGGCGCTTTTTATTTGTATAATTTATTTTCATTAATAAAGAATAAATATCAGATCAAATTACTGTTGACAATTTTGGAATACAAAATATGTCACATTAACTTTATCTCTCAGGTCTTGCGAAAATGTTACTTAAAAAATTGTCACTTATTTCTATCTAGGAAGTGTGAAATATGTCCATATTAGGCTTCATTTCTACTTTTCGGCACTTTGACAATTTCCATATCTAGTGTTGTACACAACAGTCAAAATAAAATTAACATTTCAAGAGTTAATATTTCAAAAGAGACACCTGTCCCCTTTAATTAACTAACTATGTCACCCAATGCATGTAAATCGATCAACTTAACTTAAGATAGTTGTTGATTTTCATTAATTAATTATGAAACTTAGCGTTGAATACAAAAGTACGAAAATTGACTTCCATTTCTAAGCCTACTAAATACTTATAAATAGTAGATTAATTGATCGTTAAATCACATCCAAGGATTTCTAAGACGAAAAATTATATTAATCAGTAGGACATGTTTATCAAATATAATTTGTTGAATATATTTACATCTCTAAATATAGAAAATATTTTTTAATTAATTCCTAGAAACAGATATTATACTTACATTTTTTATACAAAGAAACAAAAAATCAAATATTACACTAATGGTTTCTGTGCTGCTCTTTCCAAGACAGCTTTCACAGCTCGTGAAGTGGCGCCTAGTAAACGCCCCCATCGGTACAACACGAGGGTCATGCTAGATTTATTGAGATTTTGTTCAATAATACACTTTATCATTCATACTTCCATATTTAAAAGCTCACAATCAATGTTCTTTTGGAATGATTTCAAAATAATCATGAAATCAATTATTGTAACATAAATCGCTTTTCAAAACGAAAACCTTTCACCCCTTATTTTGTTTTTAAGTCCAAAAGTCGAACATTGCCATATCAGACAGGGACGTAACTAGGATTATTTTCTGGGTGGGCCAAAGGTGGGACAATGAAAAATCTGAGTGGGCCATACTTATATCATAAGAACAGTATTACAATAAAAATAAATTACATATCACCATAAAATATGGATTGTAGATAGCAGCATAGAAACGGTAAAACAAAATAAACATAAATTACAAATACTTCTAAGTAATAACTAAAATTTAAAAGCAGAAATTGCACTGAAATTTCACATTGTTAATGCAATGACTACTAATTTAAAGTTCCCGGAAAATATAATTTATAAATATGTTATAAAACTAGTAGGGCCATTATTGTTTTAATTACAGTTTTATATTAATTTTCGTAAAATTTTATTGTGTTGAAAAGTAAATGATATGCTTAGCAAAAGGAAATATTTCTGTAACTAATGTTAAATGTGCGTTACAAAAATTATCATCTTTACTTTTTGACATATTAATATGAAGTCATCTCTTCATTGAATTACGGTGCTCTATGCTTATTTCATGTTTGCAAAATCCAGAATCCATTTCCAGGAATCATTGTGTAAAATGCAGCGCCCATAAAAATAAATACATAATTTAATTCAACAATTTAAAAATATCAAACTAATCTTTATTGAAGTGTCGTAATCGATTTCCAAATTTTTATTTTAGATACAAGCCTCTCGTCATAATAGCTCATCCTTGCTTAGAGCAAATTTTTTTTATATTATTTAATTTTATTTCAATGTTCATAAATAATGTAAAAAGGAATTATCAATGTACTATATTCCATATAAAATTTGTCGTAAACGCTAATTAAACATATTTTAATTTTTGTAAAATAATTTCAGTTTTGTGAATTCCTCTGAAATAGTTGGTATAATATCTATTATTAGTCCAGGTTCTTTTCTTATACACTTCCATATCACAAATATCTCTTGCGTGTCCAGTGTGATATCTTCCGCTAAATTAATTAGCTACATATTAATCAACATTCATTTCAATTCTGTAAGAAAGTTAAAAAATAGCAATTGTTGAAAATTCTAATCAATTTCAGTAGAAACAAATATAACGTGTCATGTTTTATTCAGTGTTTCCAATTATTATTGATTACTTGCTATACCAATGGTGATAAGAAAGAATAATTTTGCTACAGAATTGGGGCGATTTTTTGAAAAATAGTTACTTATTTTTTCGACGGACAGATATTTTTTTGGCAATAGGCTCACATACAAGCTAAAACGTTTATTCTGCAATATGTATGTTTTACATCCACACAAATTTTATTACAAGTTCTAAATTATTATCTCTTTTATAAAATAAACTAAATATCTTTGAATTTTTTGGGTGGGCCAGCGGGTGGGCCAACACATCAATGAGGTGGGCCGAGGACCACCCAGGCCCCCCCGTAGTTACATCCCTGATATCAGATGAGTATGAAAGGTGTTCTAGTATTTTTATATTCTGCTTCGGCAAAAATTTGTTCTGTAACTCTTTTCTGTTCATCCATATTGATTGCAGTCGCTTACTTCTAAAGAATATTGGATACATTACTTTTTTCATGGGTCGATGTTTTTTGTTTAAAGTTAGTGTTTCCCCATCTTTATGAATCCATAAATGATTATCTTTGTGTAAGTACGTCGAAATTTGAAATATAAGTTAGGTCTCCTGTTACAATTTACAATTTACACTATTTAATGGTGTTGTTAGTCTTCCTTAGAAAATTCCTATGGTATGGTTTCGCTGGCGCTGCCAGCGGCCGCGGTCAGCAGTAACAGTCGGCAGTGCCAGACTGCTTTAGTATAGGCACTTTCGTTAAGACTGTGATTGTGATTTTCTAATTCGTGATTCTTAAAAGAATGATTCCTTCCAATCATGATTAAATTTAATTACAAACGAACAATAAAACTAACCCGAACGACGCGAACGGTTGGTTATTATTTAAATAGAAAATTTGAAACCAATAGTGATTGGATGTTGAATCCACTGACTCAAATTCTAGTAGTTCTGATTCTTATGTAAATATGAATTTGCGGAACACAAGAACTTATATAGATAATTATATATGTATTCCTCGACTGGATCAAAGTAATACTGGGAAAAATTGGAGAAAAAAAGTCTGATGAAAACGTTTAAAAATTGTTTTATTACATAGCCGACGTTTCGACACCAAATATGCGTTCTTCAGAGAAATATAAACTTATTAAGTTCATTAAAAAAAAATGTTGAATTATAAAAGTATATTGTCAAAATTATTTTTAGAAAAATGTAAACCACACAGTTTTTGTTTATCTTGTTTTATAAGTTAGAAGTACATTAATATCAACATTAAATGTTCAAAGATTTTAAAAAAATATCATTCCATTCTTTAATCCTACACTGTATAGTTGTAAATACTAACAATTATATTTCGAAAATGAATTAATACAAGGATGAAGGTATCGTCATACAATTTAAAGAGTGATAAAATGCGTGCATGCATTAGAGCTTTTGTAGCTCTGATGATATTAACATAGCCCTTATGATGGATTATTAGGAACCAAAATGCCGGAATTGTTAAATAAATGACAATTTAATAAAATCATTTTACCAAGACTGCTTCTCCAATAATTTTTTTTGCATAATATCATACCAATAGTTAAGAAATACTAGTAATTAAAATATATTTTATAAAAATTCTTTGCAAGGTTTGTGGTAATAATGTGGCTTGCTCGGGTACTTTTGCGACAGAGTTATCATTTACAGTTATCGATAACTCAGTGTTCCCTAGCCTACCTGATTTTCTTATTCTCAATCATTTTAGCGTGACTGTCGTATTTAATAATAAACATTGAACTCATGTCCTGTCGCTTACTAAATGGGGGCACTTAACTTTCAGCCACTTTTAAAAAGTAGCCATAAATATACCATCTCGTTATTTATCCATCGCTGTCTGTACCACTTGCCACTTGTACTTCGCGCAGATTTTGGTGATTACCGATGAATAAAAATTAATAACATATCATTTAAACAATCTAAATTTGATATGGATACCTTCTTTAATGTTGAGAATCACTGACATTTGCTCGAGTGTATTACGTCTGGTAGTTGTCGTTTATGAGCGTTAAAGAGCGCTAATAATACTTCTTGCGATGTTTACTGTTATTATATGATCCGACGAGGCCGAGAGAACCATTGCAAGTGTGAAAATTGAGGCAGCGCACTACTACTTATAAATTTTCCCATATGAAGCCAATGATGCTGTAAGGGATTCTACGCCTTAGTGGCAACGGGATTGAGAATAAATTCAACTTAATTTCCAAGTAATAAACTGCTAAGCAAAACGTGATAAAATGTAAACACAACACTCTGAGCGAGCTTGTATGGAGACTATTTTTACCGAGTTGGTTTTTTCCGGGTGCAATTTATGTTAACCAGTCTCAAAGCAGGCAAATTAGCAAATTATAATGGCGGTTTTACAGTTTTTTATAAGATGATCGTAAGAAGAACATAAATATTCACGGTTCGTCATTCGTCAATGTTCACAGTGTCCTGTTTACAAGAAAACGTATTAAAGATCTGTGTGGTCTACCAAAAAGTAGGTTCTTCATTAAACAACGTATGACTATAATGTCACCAATAAAAGTGTTATCAGAAGAGCAATTATACTGACTATTCCCCTCATTATGTTTTACATAATTCAAAATGCTTTATTTTGCATAGAAACCGCGTATTACAACGGTTATACAATTCATAATTAATTCAGTCAATGGAATTTGACAATTTTACTTAGATACCATGTATTGATAAGCAAATATACCGGTATAACCGTTTTTGTATATTCGCTGGGTCCCAAATGTAATATCGTCACAATAACCACTAGTATACACTTTGTTTTATTTATCAACAAAAGTTAAAATTTTTATTTTTGGCATAAGATTTATTTATTGTATAGTCATAAGTAATATAACAAGTGATATGATTATCATCGATGATATTCTCGAGTGAAACCGAGTTGCAGATTTCACGAGTCCGAAGGACGAGTGAAATGTGCTGCTTCGGTTTCACGAGCAATATCTTCGATTATTAATAATATCACGAGCCTATATTTAGTGAGAGAATATAATGAATTTTTGTGACACATTGTGTGCTGCTAACCTAACTTTTAATATATTGTATTACAACATGCTTAATTTGACAATTGTCTTATTATTTTCATCATTGTTGATATCAACCCAACGATTATCGCACATTTTTATATTCAAAATTAACTGTCAAAGTCAAATAAAGAAAACAAATCCCTTAGTAACGAATATAAATAAGATGATATTTTTTTGTTTTTATCATCGCTGTGATATTGTCAAAAATGTTTTGTAAAGAAATCAAAGCTTTTCTTCCTGTATCTTATTTTAGAAATGGAAACAAATTACAAAACGGCGAATGTCAATATATTGTATCCTTCTTTATTGTCTTTTCTCTTTAAAATTACATTTCAAGATCAATTTTGACAACTTGACTTTTGAATTGAATAATGATCAGACGCACGTTTCTCTGTCCATAGCCTACTCCGAGTTAGGAATTTTTTTGAACACACTGTATATGAATATACGCGTATTCAATGTAACCATGACAACAAATTGTTTTCCTGATTTGTTTATTTTGCAATCAAATGTCCAAAATTGAATCGTTGTGGTGAATGTAAAATAGTTAAATTTGTTTAATTTGCAAATTAGTCAATGCGTATACCACACGACCATCAGAAATAATACTAGCGAATGAAAGTTGACTTTTAAATTATCTTATAGATGTGGTTTCTTTTGAAACCCTACAGAAAAATAGAATTGTACGAAATATCTAGGTATGAAATACTTGCATAAACCCATTTAAATACTGGACTAGGAAAGCACTGAAATACATTACTAGGTCTGGCTGAAAATAGATGGCCGACTATGGTAACTGAATATCAAAACGGGGGTGCATTTAAAATATTTTAAACATTTTTCGTTTATGTTGATTATAACATAATATTTTGATCTTTAAACTATTTATTTCGGCAATTCTATGATATAGGATTATTTTTAATTTCCTCTAACAGTAATTCCGACTAGAGGGTTGCTTACACCTGAGACGAACGAAATAGAATTTGCGGTATTAAATTTTTTAAATACATCCCTAAATCCTATTGCTAAGGTCATTTTAAATGCCTTCTGGTATTGAGTACAATCCTAATCTTCCGTAACGGAATACATAAGGGCCAGTTTCTTTTCAAATCAAATATAGAGAAATGTTTCCAAAAGAAATCACATCTATTAAATAATCTAAACGTCAACTTTCATTCGCTAGTCATACCTCCTGGATCGACGTATTGCCGCAAAAAACACCTCGACAGTATAGTTTCGGAGTGTTTCTATGGCAATACGTCTCATCAGTCGGCAGTATTTTCGAAGCTCTTGTGATATAATAACTGACAATAAGTTGTCCATTGGCAACAATGTCTTGTTTTTTGATCAACTTTTACCAAAATGTGTAACAATATGTATTTTTTTTAAAGATCATACTTACCCAGCTGAACCTACAAGTGTAACGAAACGTCAGTTGTGTACGAGAGAAAATAATGTTTGACTGAGATTTCGAGTAATTGTTATTACTTAAATATTTCAATTTCTTATCTTAAATCCTTCTATTCATAGGATATTTCAAAAGTGACAGCCGTGCTTTTCGGATTTGATTCGGGAAGGTAAATCAAATAGAAATTTAAGAGCAAAAATTTTTCTGATTGTCCTTTGTTATCGTTATTGATAATCATGTAAAACGTTTGCTCCAATTAGCTGTGTAACATAAAATAAATGGGTGGCTAGGGCGATGTTAAAATTTATCAATTATATTGTTGTAGTGATAAGTATCATTTCCTTCGGTTTTCGTGTATTTACAACATAAACAACAAACTGTAATCGAAATTACGTTGTTTTGTTGAAAGGATTAGGTGCGTGTAATGACAATTCCACATATTGTATACAGGCCTATATTACTGACCAAAATGAGTAAAAAAGCTTAAGTAACATGGCTCCGATCTTCAATAGTTTCTGAGATATAAGGCAGTGAAAAATTAGTTTTTACGGGGTTTACCTCTGCTATCTCGAAAACTATAAGAGTTACGACTTCGATTAAATAAGACTCTTTGTTTACCTTTCTGAGGTCGACTTAGATGTGCCTTTTTTTAAATCAAATAATTGTTAAAGTTAAATATGGCAACCTTGGCCAATATTTGATTTTCAAATAACTTCGTTACTACTAGAAATTGAGAAAAATGTTTCATATAAAATTTTATTGTTTTTTACTTAGATGTGCTTGTTTTTTTTTAAATCAAATAATTGTACTAAGTTAAATGTTGTGGCAACCTTGGCCAATTTTGATTTTCAAAAACTTCGTTACTATTAAAAATTGAGAAAAATGTTTCATATACAATTTTATTGGTTTTTTATAGTCTATATACTGACATGACTAAATTTTGTTCAATCACTATCTTTGTCAATTTTCGATTCTAATAGTAAATGGCCTCTTTCTCGGAAACAGTTGAAGATCGGGCCCATGTTGATTATGTGTTTTTTACTCATTTTGGTCAGTACTATATGCCCTTTCATTTGTTTCCTGAAGTATGATTACACCTGTATAATAGCTAAGACAGACAATGAATGCTAAGGATAATTAAATTCTAAGTCTTAATTTACCATTTCGTATGCCATAATTTAATTATATTATATGGTAATTATGAATGTAATTTCAGTTGTAATGATTATTAATTCACGATGATGTTTTCAGAACGTAATCGTAAGTATTCGGCAATAATCGCCACACTGGTACCGTCAAAATCTCGTCATAATTTATTGTAACCTCAAACTTATCAAATGACATTTGATGATATGACAACGTTAAAGCCGAAAATGTGAAGCGTAATAACTTATAAAACCAATTATGGCGAAACTATTCTGCGCATGTGTATCAAATTAAATTTATATATCGTCTTTCAGGTATTTCAATAATTAAGAATTAAGGTAAATTACTAATTATGCTAATGATCATTAATATTTGCCGTCTATCTCGGCTATAACTGATTTAATTCAGCCTTGTATCTTCAAGTTTTAAATAAAAATTTAACACTTCCGATGAATTTCCATTAGCAGCTACATTACATTATTTGTCCCTACTGACACATTAAGGAATAGAAGTGAAAAAATTTCATAATCAAAATTTACCGGACAAGTGGATTGGTAGAGTTGGACCCATACCATAGCTTCCTAAATCACCGGATCTGAAAACAATGGATGTCTTTTTCTGGGACTACAGAGCGTTTATGGTTATTTATTGCATAAGTGGGAGGCAACCTATTTGAACACATTTTGTGACAACAGGTGTGGAAAATATCTTGTTTTCTAATATTATGTATTCGTTTTTAACAAAGTTTAAATGTTACTATTATTCTTTTATTAACAACTTTATAACGAAGGAGCATCAGGAAATTTTTCACCTTAATTTTCGATTTGTTTTTGGACCATGAATGAAATTCCAAAAGTACGAGTGTTACTTTTGAAAGTAAAAGTACAGTCCACCAGTTTAAAATTGTATCTCCCTACAAAATTTACTTGAATGGTTCAGAGCAGAGATAGTATTAATCTAAACAGAAGATCAAAAATGAATAAGATCGTTAACAAAATCTATATTGGGGAATCGTGTGATAGACATGTTATATTTTTTGATGTTTTCTTCCATAACACCATTGTCCTTTTTCACAATACGATACAACCAATGGCTGAGATGGTGTTTTTCTGGAATGTCTGAGACCGACGCCAGGTGATTTGCGCTCGTATTTAGACTTGTGCTAGTGAGTTTTGCGCGTGCAGGTTGGTAGACTGGTGTAAGGTGGACATCGCAGCTGCCGGTAAATGGCACGTGGCCAAGAAGTTGCGTAAATATTCCGATTATTAATATGCCATTAAAATACGTCATTTTAAAAATTAGCACGCGGACCATGGCTTCGCTACTGCCTTATATTTTATCTTTAATTAAAGTAATAACTTCTGAAGGAGATGAATGTATAATTTTAATAACATCATTTCACAAAGTTGCGAAGAAGAAAGCAGAAAGCGGCTTCGAGAAGAAATCTACACTTTTCTCTTAATAAGAATATATGGTAACCAAATTTATGCTCAATATGTGCACCCGTTTCAAATCAGTAAATTTAACTACATCACAGTTTATTTTTATTAACTTTTAAGTAAAATATAACAGTATTGGAGATCTTTGCTGTAGTATTACTATAATTCACACAAAGTCAATTTGTATTGTCCTGAAATTATTTGTTTATATTTCGCATTTTTTGAGATCACATATTTGTAATTAATAAGGAGAATAAGAAAATCAAGTAGGCTGTTGAAAATAACATTGCATTATCCTTATTTATCTCAATTGAAATTAAGTTGCGAAATTTAAGTTAGTTAGAACTTAGTTAATCAATTTTTTAAAGTAGTAAAGTTGTGAGTGAAAATGTGGAATTAGCCAGAGAGCATTTTCAAATCAAGATTTATAATTTGACAGTTTGAAAAGTTTTTAAGTCATTTGAAATTAAATTGAAAGTTTTTAAATGCTCTAAAAATTCATTTGTTCGTTTTGGCAATTTTTAAGTCACCAGAAACAGTTTCTGAATTTGGAAGCATAAAAAAAATATTGTTTTGGAGCTTTTAAGAAATGGAAGGAAAAATGCTGATGTGTATTAAAGTTCACTCTTATTAATAAATGATTTTGATTTTCTGTTAGCAAAACGATTTAGTACCTACAACGGTAAAAATATGTCATCATCATTACCGAAATCTGCGTGCAAAAGCAGATTGTCAAACCCAGCAATGGGTAATATGCCGTGATGATATATTTATATGTTAAGATACCATTGCAAAATAATTAATGTCAAAGCTTTAACCTAAATTATTTTCATGGAAAATATTTAATATGATCAACGGAAAAATATTTTAATTAATAATCTAAACAATTCAGAGGTCTCGATTATTAATCGCCCTTATTTACAAGTTCGTTAGTTAGAAAACTATGAAATGTTCGTATTGCATATGTTTCAGTGAAAATATTGGCTGGTAGAATGAACAACCGATTAAAAGGGTGATTAGCGAGCAGTAGACTAGCATTGTTTATTTACTGTCAATTGTTTGTGGATTATTTTACAGAGTATTTCACTCATAAATTTATAAGCCAATCCAAATTCAAGATTCTACCTACTTACCGAGTTTCATTTCGACAAAAAAATTCCGCACCCTTTAAGCCAATAAAATGTCGTATTTTTAAAAGTAAGTGAGTTTTGATAAGTGAAAAAATTTTGACGTTTTAGAAACATATTGTTCACATACCTGTCAAAGTGTGTATATTTTCACTGTTATCAGTTTTTATTAAAAACTAGTCGATTCGGACAGGAATCTATTTAAAACGTTGAAAAAGCACAATAAAAATTAGAAGATTTTAGTCAAGAAAAAAAAATATATATAAATGATTACCTGATTTTTATTGTGGAAATAGTCATCCGAATACGATTCGTGGTTAAATTGTATCCTGGAAAAATTTTCCGATTGCTTTATTGGAGCCTGTTGATCAAAACTCGTTTGACAATTCGTGATTTTTTTTATCTATAGCACTCAATAAATTGACCAGCTCTCGTAACAATCTGAAAATTTTTCCGGCAAAAGTTTACCACTTATGATATTATATATGAAAAAATACTTCAAATAACAGTTATAGATTAATTAATAAGTAGGTATAAAATAAGCCGTAAAGAATTGACAGAAAAAACAATGCTAGTCAACTACTTGGTAAGCACCTTTAATTTTTTTTTTACCAACGGTTATTGTGATTTGGAAGAGAGGCCATCTCAGATTTTGTTTCTACCAAAAAGTATTATAAGGCATTTACGAAAATTTTACCGGTAGATACCGCATCTAACGATTGCGTTCGAAAACACGAGCGGTTAATAGTTACTGTGTTTGAAAATTTTACCATATCTACCAGATCCATCTACCGGATCCATGATTTGTGGATCGAGTAATTCAGCCGGGAAATGCGATAAATGAAGAATCTAACCTCAAAAAGGTAGTAATGCCAAGCGAAGCTGTGCGTTAAAAGTGAAAATGTCTTCAATGTTGGAATCGGAAGTAGCACTGTGCTCAGTTTGTTAACTACGTGAAATTTCAAATCTGTTTCAAACGTTCAAATATTTTTCATAGGTAAGGAATCCACCATGTTTACCACTTGCGTTCTTAAAATATCGATTCCGGTATAGCTGTAATCTGGTAAACAGCTGTTTACCGATATATACCGGTAACAGCTCACCGGTAGAATTTTCGTAAATGCCTATAGACTTAATATTCTAACTCAAATGTTGGTAAATGCTACTTTACCGGCTATCAGCCTAGGCCGTAAAGACGTACCTACCGGACGCGTTACTAAGCTAGTAGACAGTTTAACCAACCAGTTTAATGTACAAAATAAAAATGTATACTGATATTATATATTATAATCGTTGTTTTTAAATTTGTTACTAATTTTAATTAAGGATGAGAGGTGTGTACCACAAAAGAATAAAAAGATATAAGTAGAACACTATAATAATTGCTATAAAATATATCTTAAATATGAGTAAAATTCTAAGAAAGAAATCGATAATTTTTCATTATCTGTATTAATTTTCAAGACTTGTTCCTCATAAATTGACTCTGAATTAAAAGCAACACTGTATATTTCTCAACCACGTTTTTCTCTATTTCGCCTTTTACGTTTGCCTCTGTTTTGGTCAGTATTAATTAGCTCCGAAATAGGAAACGAATGGCGATTCGATTAATGAAACATCGAAATCTCGTAACCCGGTTCTGTGCGGGATGATATTATGGGACTAATTATCGCAGTACGGTATAAGTTGTACTCGTATGTCTGTTGTTGGTCCGTATATTTGGATTTCATTGGGAGCATATTTTGCATAAGGCAGGTGCGTAAGCTGGAAGAAATGTAAGTTTGTGACGAGGTCGACGCACACTGGGACTATCTGAAAATTTCAATTTGGTGGCCGGCTGAATACAGATGTACGTCACTCAACCGGAGTATGTGTATTTCTACAGGTACACTCATGTGGAAAAACACACTCTTTTGTTCATTATTACAAAAAGAAAAGAACAAAGAAATTGATACGTAAATAAGTACTTACCAAACCATATATAGAAAATGAAATATTTATTAAAATATCAAAATCTCAAAAAAATTAATTTAAGAGAGTTTTTTTTAAGAAAAACAGGAACTTTAAGAATTGGTACTTCCTGTTGACAGGATTTTTATGTAGTGACCGTTTTGAATATGTGGTACTTTTAATTTAAATTTTTACCTTCCGTCACCTTTATGTAAGGAAGGTATTGTCTTTGGTCAAAAAATTCGGTGGTGAGTTTTTGATGAATAAGCACGTTTTAGGGTCCCTAGAATACGATTTTACTATTTTTACGATGATGTCTGTATGTGTGTGTGTGTGTGTGTGTGTGTGTGTGTGTGTGTGTGTGTGTGTGTGTGTGTGTGTGTGTATGTATGTGTGTGTGTGTGTGTGTGTGTGTGTGTGTGTGTGTGTGTGTCTGTGTGTGACAAAATTTTCTAATGCGATAACTCTAATACTACAATTCCAAAAATTATAATTCTTTCGTATTCCTCTTCGTTACAGCCATGTGAAGAGCTGATTAGATTTTGGTTATAATTGGTCAACCGGAAGTACACTCATTTGAAGATTTTAACAGTTTTTCTTGAAAAAACGATGTTAAATATCATTTTTTCACATTTAATGTTATTATAAATATTAAAGAATGATTTATTCTCTATACAATTTGAATGCATTTTATACTTCATATTAAATGGACATAGAGTTAAAAAATTATAAAGACATTAAATATCATGTATATTAGTCAGCTTTTGCTATAACTCTGGAAACAGCTGCTACATTAAGAAAATAGAAAATTCTGATTGAAAGGTGTCAGTGTCAAGTGCAGTTGAGAGTATGTTTATGTTATAATTTTACTGGAAATGCAGGATCTTTTGTTAGAAACTTTATGTTTGTAATTTGTTTAAAATACATACAACTGTCTTAAGGTAATGTACAAGAAATATAATCTTTTTCAAGGAACTTTCTGTATGACATTTATACAAAATACATAGAACTGACGGAAGGTAATGTGCTGGCCACATCAGATTTTTTAATTACAAGATATAATATAAATTTGACCTAGGCTACTTATATGAATACTTTTAGTATAGATTATCAAAACATTTAAATTTCACTTAGTGATACTCCCCTATTGTATTGGAGTTATCGGAGCAGAAAATATTGTTATATACAGTGTATCCCATTTAGAACTGCCACCATTGCGATCTCGAGAGCCATAAGAGATGCGATGTCGGTTAAATGGAACATTTGGCTACATCTCGGGGACAATCTATGATATGCTTTTCTCATAGGGCACTAGATCATGACGAAAAATTGAAGTTAGATATTTTTATAACCTAACCAGCGCCATACGAAATAAATTTTTATATCCGTAAATTTAGATATAACAAAAATTTCTATCTAATTTTAATCTCAAAAAAATTGTAATTTTTACATTCCATCATACTTTTAGGTAAGGAAGGTATTGTTTTTGGTCAAAAAATTTGATGGTGAGATTTTAATGAATAAGCACGTTTTAGAGTCCCTAGAATACGATTTTACTATTTTTGTGATGATGTCTGCATGTGTGTGTCTGCGTGTGCGTGTGCGTGTGCGTGTGCGTGTGCGTGTGCGTGTGCGTGTACGTGTACGTGTTCGTGTGTGTGTGTGTGTGTGTGTGTGTGTGTGTGTGTGTGTGTGTGCGTGTGTGTGTGTGTGTGTGTGTGTGTGTGTGTGTGTGTGTGTGTGAGACGATTTTTTCTCCGTCGATAACTCCAACACTACAATTCTAAAAATTATAATTCATTCATATTCCTATTCGTTACATCTCTATATGAAGAGATGATTAGATTGGTCGACCGGAAGTATCCTTATTTGAAGATTTTAACAGTTTTTCTTAAAAAAACGCTGTTAAATATCAATTTTTCACATTTTTATATTATTATACATATTAAAGAATATTTTATTCTCTATACGATTTGATTACATTTTATACTTCATATTCAATGGACATTGAGTTAAAATTTTTAAAAGATATTAAATTTCATAAAGCAGCCAGCTATGCAATAACATTGGAAACAGCTTATATAATTTAAAATTTCTGATAGACAGATGTCAATGTCAAGTGCGATTAACATAGTATGTGTGTTTTACTGCAAATATATAATGAATTCTAAGAAACTTTCTGTATGGAATTTGTACAAAATATATAGAACTGAGCCAAGGAAATGTACTGGATATATAGAACCTTTCGCAAGAAACTGTCAGTATGGAATTTGTATAAAATACATAGAACTAACGGAAGGTAATGTGCTGGCCACATCAGATTTTTTTCTCTTTTCAATGGCGCAAGGTTTATTATATTCTGTATTTGTTTGACCTAATTTTTGAAAAAAATAAAAGCCCATACGAGATTCCCCGCCAAAGGTGCACAAAAAGTTTCATTTAACTGACATGGTATGTCTTATGGTTTTCGAGATCCCAATGATGCCAGTTCTACATGGAGCACATAGAAAAAAAAATAGTAAAATGCAAATATTTGGCATAATGGTAAAGCTAATACCAATTACTTTCAGAAAACATAAAAATATGTATCGTTCCATTTATAAAATTAACGATGATAATGTTTCCGGTGAAACCAGAAGTAGCCTTTTGACAATAAAAAGAGGCAATTAAATTTCAAGCGGCCTGTATCTCATGTATAAGCAGAAAATCTAAGAAAATTGACATCTGCTTGGCCATATACCGACAGATAATATGTATATTCTAAAGTATTATTCACGAAGATGACTATTCAGGGTCATTTATGAGCCGTCTGATATAATATTACTTGCAGATAACTTCACTGCATTTCGTGCCCATAGGCGTGGAACGCGAAATATTTATGGATACCTTTTACCTGAAAAAATAAATGTACTTTATTTGATTTTTTTTAAAAAAAACATGCTTTTCTCAAACTTTTATCTTCTTCTCCTAATTTTTTGCATAAAAGAGAAATATAGAGTTGACGTAAACCATAAAATAATAATTTGATTTGAATGTCAACGCTACTGGATAAACATTGGTGCAGAGGGTAGTGTAGTAGATAATTATATTTTTGTAACTCTACGACATACGTCACTGCTATTTTTAGTGTGTTAGAAAATAATGACGCTATTTATGTATATCTGCCACACCACATAAATTAAATAGACATACGTTATATAATTTTCTCTTTCTAATACATAATGTTGGTAAGGTACTGCTAAAAACTGCTGTGTATTCTTTCTTCGAACAAATGACCTTGAATATTCATCTTTCATGAGTAATAGTATACTGTAACGTTTTTAATTTATTTGGGTGAAGTGTAAATATTAGACAAATATTATTATTAATTAAAATAAGTGTTTATTAAACTATAATGAAAGTGACTATTACTAATATAAAACAATTATTAAAAACTAATTAAGACTAAAACTATAATTATCTAGACAACACTAACACTATTTATTAACACTACTATTTATTTCCACGATATTACTAATTATTTATTTCCACTACGCGTTCCAATCTTAGACTGTCAGTCTGTTGCAGATTCTTGTAGACTGTTATGCAATATTTATATCACTATATTTATGTCACTATATACTTATATCAAGTTCAACTGTCCGCCTATCGACCTCCACAGCGTCTGTATATTTAACTGACACAACAGCGTCTGTGTTTTCAACTGCTCGGACAGAAGTCACCTCTTTCACAACACTATCTGTCTATTTATGTAACTCCCTGTCTAACTTCTACAGCCTCAGTATCACCGACTGTCCGTATGCCACAATTCTTCAACAACACTGCCGAGTATTCACTTCCACTTGCCGCTACTGTCCCCGTATATCTATTTATCTACTACACTGCCCTCTGTGCTAATATTTACCCAGTGGCGTTAACGTTTGAAACAAATTATTAAACCTTGGTTTATAAGTTAAGTCTGTGTTTTTGTATTTTGCAAAAACATAAGTGAAGAACATAAATCTTTCAGAAAGGCATTATTTAGAAAGATACATAATTTTCAAATAAATTACTCTTATTTTTTCAATTAAAATGTCCATAAATATTTCACGTTGCACGCCTATGCATATGAAATGCAATGAAGTTATCTGCAAGTAATATTATATCAGACGGCTCACAAATGACCTTGAATAGTCATCTTTCGTGAATAATAGTTTACACGATACATTAATAATTTGGAAAATATATAACAGGAAATATAAGTAGGTAATTTTTAAGAACCACTTTTCAGTTAAAAAAATATGCACAAATATTTTCAATCAATTTATAACTATTATGGAAGATTCACAAAAAATAAATTACATATACTTTTCACAAAACATTTTTTGAAACCAGTAACTTTTTCTTAAGAGTGTACTGACGTACGGTCAGTGTTTCGCAGAATTAAACTACAATTAATCAACCTTTCTTTAATCTAATATCTACTCATGAGGTACAAATTCTTAACACTCAACCACACACATATTAGAATAGATACCTCACAGATTTCCTCATTCTTCCGATCAGTTCCTATCAATACCAATCAATGTCTATCAATATTGGTATTGAATGTTCAATAATAGCGGCAATTATGTTGTCTGATAGCCCGCAAAATAACTAGATGATATCCAGTTAATTACAAACTTAATCAATATATGGTAATGTGATAACGCAGTGATCAAGTAGCCTCCTCTTAAACAGATGAGTAATTATGAAGAAATTGGACAAGCACAAGCAGCAATGAATACTAATTCTCTTGCAAAATTTGATGAATTGGAGTATTTTGACGAGGTGTGTGGTAAAGGATATGGTGGCATAAGAAAGTGAAACCAAGTCGACATGCAAATGAATAATAAACTTTTTATCTGTCCAGTTGGATACAGGTAGAAAAAGAAGCGAACAGGGTGTCAGATAAGAATTAAAACTTATCTGCATGGGAAAATAATAATCGGGACCAAGCGATCTTATTTTGAAATTCAATTTCATAAATTTACTGACAGTAATAAATAACGTTCTTAAACGAATGCAATATACCATAATAATTCTACAGGTAAACATGACGTGGATTCAAATGGAATCTTACACTAATTTTTAATTTTTCTTTTATGATATTTCATCTAAATTGATCTGTTGTTCTAAACAATCGTAATTATTAATCGTTAAGCCATAATATTTTTTAAATATTTTTTGACAGAGTTGTGTTATGTTTAATTGAAGTCACTTAAATTGATCTTTTTTAATACTTATAATAATATAGATATATAATATATTAAATAACGAGTTTTATAAGACGTTTTCTTTTCGTAAACGTCAAAATCTAAATGAAAAGTGCGAAAGAAAAGTCTTTTAAAATGAGTCCTTTATACAATTTTTATATTTTGTGTCTTTTATATACTAAAATATTTTAAAAAAATGCTATATTAAACCGAGTTGATTTACGGAAATTTGTATATGTAATGTTGTAATTGGTAACATGGGACTGACATTTATTCAATTATTTAAAACTTTATGTCAATTCTGATTTATGAACATAAGTAATTGTCATCTAATGTCATTGGGTTTCGTAATAATTTCAATATGTACGCAAAATAGAAAAGTACTATATTAAAGAATGAATGTCATAATATGGACGTTGCAAGAATTTTTATATGCCTTCTAAGTATTAAATTTAAAAAGATATTATTCTTTAAATAGCCTCAAATTAGAAAATATCACGAAATATTTATTAGATATTTTAAAATTATTAATTATATTATATATTATGACCGACGCCAAGTATTTCGAATTTTAAATGGCACAAAAATTGACCCCTGTGGTGCACTCTCCACGCCAGCAATGAGTGCCTGTGAGGTGACGCCTGGTAAACGCCCGCACGGTACAAATATGGCATCATCATTACCGATATCTGCGTACAAAGCAGATTGGCACACTCAGCAATGGGTAATATGTCGTGATGATATATTTATTTATTTTTATTTAAAGAATATTTTATTCTCTATACGATTTGACTGTATTTCATACTTAATATTAAATGGATATAGAGTTAAAAAATTATGAACAAATTAAATTTCATAAAGTGGACAGCTATGGAAACAGCTACTATATTAAGAAAATTATGATTGAAAGATGTTAGTGTCAAGTGCAATTGACTTAAGTGTGTTTGTCTTATAATTTTACTGGAAATATAGGATCTTTTGCTAGAAATTTTCTGTATGGAATTTGTATAAAATATATACAACAGCCGGAAGGTAATGTACAAGAAATAGAATCTTTTGCAAGGAACTTTCCGTATAAAATTTGTACAAAATACATAGACCTGACGGAAGTTAATGTGCTGGCCACATCAGATTTTTTCATTTTCAAATAACCCTTAAACGCTTAAACAATTACTAATCTAAAAAAATGTTTCAAATAAAAAAGTTAGGTATTTTTATTGTTCATCGAGCAGCGTACGAAATTTACTCGATTTCCTAGATAAATTATTTTTTGTATAATATTACCTACTCAATGTTAGTCAAGTATCGATTCTAGAGATAAATTAAAAATCGTATAAAATTAATAACTTGTTCTCCTTTGCTCTATAATATATTACTATTCATTTCTATCATAAATAACTATTATTTGCTATTAATATTTTCCAAGTTATCATTTATCATCAAAAAATATATACGTAAATAAATTATAGATCCTTAGTAGAAATTGTAACAAACTGACAACCTGTATTACTATAATGAAAGTAAAAGTATCATTAAAGCAGTGAATTCTGTATTCGACATACAGAAAGTAAAGAAGAACATTGTTTGAGTTTTGAATTATTTTTAATCAAACTTCAACATTTTCAATCAAATTACATATCCTTATTCCAAAAATATATCTTATGATAATCTCTCCCAGCAAACGCACTTTGATTTATAGCTCCTCTTGGATATAGGTTACGTTCATACTGCGTTGCCTACTTGATATTCATGCCATGTGAGCTCGCCCAAAGCGTCAATATGAAAATGCACTCGGTTATGAGGTAGAACGTGCAAATATTCCCAAAACTCACTCTCTTGATACTCTGATGGTAATCAGCGAGTATGGCGAAGATTTATCTTATAGGTAAGTAGCAGTTTGGAGTTATTAAGGCCATATACCCATCAATAAACGATTGATTTTGGAATTCGATATGCACTGTGACAGATCAGGAAGCGAGGTATGTCAGCCGCAAGGAAAGTTGGATAAAGTGGCCCAAAATTTATAAATGTGTACTAAATAATATACATAACAGTAATTTTTATATACAAAATATTATAAATTGGTTGTTCTTAAAAAGATAAGTGACATATATTTATAGGTAATAATATATTTTGCATCAAGAAAAGTACCATTTTACTAAATGAGGCAAGAAATTTTTAAGACAAACCGCAGGTGACGCCTAAAGGCTTCCTAATTCAATTAAATTACATTTTGAATGCGATTTTTTTAAACATACAAATGTGTTGTAACTAGTAACACAAAACTTCTCGACATTCCCATTTTATTTAGGTACAGTCCGTGACACCAAAGAAAATCGGTATGAGGAATGTTAAATGCTAAGAGATGTTCTGTGAAGCGACACTAAGATTAGAAATATTTAACTACGACTTGTTATTTTGTTATACGCAATACATGAACCGCTTTGTCGATCAGAATCACGCAATATTTAACTGCAATAGACCAGTGGCGTGAACACTATTTCACATTGACGTTATTTTGCGACTACATTTGGCCAACTGTTCCCCACTTCTCTTGTAAACGTTGGTGATTGGTGAACGTGGAATGCTCTACCTTACCACACCAGCTTTCTTTGGTGTCACGGATTATAAGTGTTAAAAAAATATTTTCTGGTCCTATTCCTACTTTTTTTTTTAGCAAAATTATATTATGAACTTAATAAAACTACTATTGATTTGACATGTATCTGTCAATTACAAATAGCTTCGAAAAGTCGAGATCAAGACCAAGACTGAATTACGAGCAGTCTTGGTCTTGGTCTCGCTTTGTCTTGCTTCCGTAAGTCTTGCCTTGGTCTTGCCAGGGTCTCGAATATTAAGTCTTGGTCTTGCTACTCGTAGTCTTGGTCTTGAATCAAGAGTCTCGACATAATTATGTCAGAATAACGCATTCGCATATCGACGTTTTTAAGTATCGTGCAATGGGGAATGAGTATGTGTTAGTTTACTGATGAGTGCATTATTCAATAAAAAAAAAAAAATAACTGACTCTAGTGATAATTTGAATACAGATTTAGTCATTGATATAGTAGTTGATAATGCAAGTAAAGTCGCAGTAGCTGAAAAGGAAGAAGGCACTTCTAATGAAGAAAAATTTGATTTATCTTCATTTTACAAGTATGAAACCTAAGAAATTCTGTTTATAAGGTGGGTATTAATTTGTATATAATGTAAACAAATGAAGAAGACTAAATTTATTAAAATGAAAAATTAAAACACAACCGGCTTGAAAAAATATTTCTTATGTTGTCACAAAGATGCATTTCAGATTTTTAAAATTTATATTACTCAAAGTAGAAACAAAGTTAAATTTTTAGATATGGGTGGTACTCGTATTCAGAGGGTTCTATTAAATTTAAGGTACGAATTATTAATACAGTTGTAGTTGCTATGGAAATATTGGATCTCCAAGGTTATCATTAATATGTCATAGCATATAAACTAATAAAAGTCCTACTATAACCCAGTTAAAAGCACCCAATATATTTTGTTTAATAGTAACATTAGGTAAGTATGTGAAATGAGATTTCATATAATTAATATATTATAATAAATATATATCTTAATTGAGTCAAGAGTCATGCAAGACTCTGTCAAGACTCTTGGTCTTGACCTCCTAGTCTTGAGTCTTGGTCTTGATTTTCCATAAAGGTTTTGTCTCAAGTCTTGGTCTTGATTTTGTCAAGATCAAGACCAAGACTAGTCTTGGTATTGACCGAAGCTCTAATTACAAAATTTTTAATTTCTCAACTGGTTTTCTTGCAGTAGGTAGTATAGGTTGTAAGATTTATTGCAAGAAATTATGTTATATTTTTTTTATTTCTAAATCTATAGAAGATATAATAACGAATGTAAAATGTAACAGACAGAGAATTATTTAATGTTCTTCAATATTTACAATAATGTAAATTGTAAATTAGACGTATTTTTCTAAGAAAAACTATTGACAGTTTCAAGTAAACTATTCATTCCGGTTGTTCTATTATTACCAAAAACAAAAACTAATCAGCTCTTACCATTAATGTTGAAATGAGGACTACGATGTTTCAAATACGTTTTAGTCTGACTAAATCTATATACACATCTACGCGGGTGAGAGGTAAAAAAATAAGATAATTTATAAATAGTAAAAGGCTGATGCCGGAGTAAGTAAAGAAAATAATAATTTCGCTTAACAGTTTCAGTTTTATTCTATATGAGTTTTTTACTTGGTTTATTTGATTCGACTGAGTTACGGTACTAGACATTTCGTATTCCGACAAGTTTCGTAGAACCTTAGAAAATAAATATTTAAATTCACTATTCTGTTCCAAATTTGTTGATCATTCAGTTTTTACATTTTACTCTCCCGGTTTATTACCCAATTTTAGGTAGGCCAATCTGCCTTTATTCGCAAATTTCGGTAATAACAATATATCTATCTGTACTGTAGTGTAGACTGTAGAACATTGTTTACCAGCTCCTGGACCTTTGGAACCACAATTAAACACATAACGAACTTAACCCCGCGATCTCATATGACAAAGAAAGTATAAAAATAGCACAAATATTCAAATTTGTACCAATGTATCTATTTTTAACATACAATATACGAAATGAACAAAAAATTAAGAATTTCTTTATAGACACCATCGAGGTATTTTCCCATATCCAAATTAATGAACTCTAGAAATTTGCTTATAAATTGCTATTGGAACATAGATCAATTTTAATATTTAATAGGAATTTAAACGATCCAGTACCTTATAATCACGTGAAATGTTTATATATAATACATATTAAAATTTTGTTTGCTACTAAACCGCAAGATTTATGGATTCATACAGATTACAGAGTATTTAAAGATCTTCGATCTGCTTTATAATTTAACGGTTCATTTAATGTATAATAAAGTAATAAATGAAACTTTTTCATATTCTATAAATCATTTGTTAATTAATAACTCGACATAAATGTTGTAAAATGCTACTACATTATACTTTTAAATACATAGCGAAGATAGTGAAGTAACATGCTATAAAAGTAGAGTGTGGAGCAATTTACAGAATTAAACGGTGTGAAATTATATTTAATTTGATTAGATTTAGAGATGATTTGATAATTACTAGGAATTTTCCACAAGAAACTACCTATATAAATATGTCTAGTTATTTATTTTCGCGAAATTATATACCGGTTAGCACTTCAAAAAGTGGTGTGACCAATTTAATGTATGCCATAGTATATTATCATAGAATTTTAGGTTAGCTTTTAGACCTAATACATGCAAAATAATATTGTAGAACCCTTAAATTGTTTTCAAATTAATTATGATGAATAAATTGATAGTTATATAAAATATTAGTATTCTTACACAGGGTGAACTAGTTATGTACGACGAGGCGAGAGTACTCTAGATTTTGTCTCGTCTCGTTGCATTATGCGAGACGAGAACGAGAGCGAGATTGTAGTTTAAAATTCAAAGCTAGATCGATATAACAACTGCGAGAAGCGAGAAATCACGCGAGATTCTCGTGAGAGTCTTGCAATAAAAAGTATTTGTAACTTTATAGCTTTGATTCATAAATTTAATGAAAAATGCACCGCACAAGGAATGGAGTCAACGTCCTAGAGCGAGGAAATGCAAAATAAATACAAAATCGGTTTTGCAGCCAAAAAAAATATATCATCACGGCATATTACCCATTGCTGGGTGTGCCATTCTGCTTTGTACGCAGATATCGGTAATGATGATGACATATTTGTACCGTGCGGGCGTTTACTAGGCGTCACCTCACGGGCACTCATTACTGGCGTGGAGAGTGCACCACAGGAGTCAATTTAGTGCCATTTATAATTTAAAATATTTGGCGTCGGTCGGGATCGAACCCGGTGCCCCAGATTCGCGACCAGACACTCAGGCACGCGGCCACGAGATCCCATAGGTTTTGCATCCAATAGAACTAGTTATCTCCAATATTTCAGCCCCTAAATCATCCCAGGTAAACCCACGGTTAACAAAATTCTTGCCGTCCCTGAAAAGTAAAGGATGTTATATTAAGCGTCGATGGGATCCAACACGGATAGAAGCGGAGTGATTGGTTGCCGGCGGATTACCAATATATTTTACTTAAATAGTGGCATATATTTAAGTGTAGGTACTTTTAGTTACAAAAAATAATATTTTAATGTGTAATTCGTTTTACTGATGACAGAATGTATTAACAGATGTTCGTATTAAAATACTTAGTTTAGAAATCACAATTTGGTTATAAATTGGATATTTTAGGGGTAAATTTATTTACTCAATTATCGCATTTTCTGGTGACCGTAAATAAATAAACATTATGTTCATATTGAAATAATTTGGTGACCAGAATTTAGTGTTTCGTCTCTTTATTATAGTTATACGACTGCAAATATACGAAAGACGGGTCGATTGATGCGAACTTGTCTCTTGCAGTTAAACTGTTACGTAAATACGTAGTGCGCAAGCGCTTATTTTCACAGCGAGATTCTCGTGCAAGAACGAGACGAGACCCAAAAAAATGTGCGATAACGAGAACGAGATCGAGATTACAGATCCGAAAACGAGACGTCTCGCCGCCTCGCGTACATACTAGGGTGAACAAGAGAATCCAAATATTATCTGTCTCGTCATATTTTGAGCGGTGCTTTATTCATAAAGTTTGACAAATTAAGATTCTGGATATTTTTTAAATTTACAATTTTGGTGTCTGAGTAAACTTATTTTAAAGACGTGGTAAAAATGGATTTATTATGTGATTGTTTCAACAAAATAACGTCGCCAGTGTTAAACCAGTTAACATATTAAAATAGGTATTTGGTAGTTTCTAAAATAACACATGCTAAATCTGATTTTACTGCGTCTTTAAATAGACTAGAAAAGTAAGGTTAGAACTTGTTTTGGCGCGAATTCATAGTTTGAATTCCCCAGTATAGGTTCCTTATGGAAGTGTGATATTACTGCCAAAACAAGATATTTTGTAAAAGAAATTAACCAGCTCTTGTTAAGAATTCTATACTTTGTTTATTCAGTAATAGATTGCAACAGTTAAAACCCTTGAAAAGGTAAAGTAAGGAAATAATTAGAAATGAATAGGTTAGGTGTAAGTCAAGATAGTCCCTCACCCGTCCATAAAGTCAAGTGCAAAACAAGCTATATAGCCATTGTAGCAGATCGAAGTTGTAGGACCAATCGAGACATACTTTCTTTGAATTTTGTAGTCTTGTATTTTTATTTAAATAACTATAAACTGTGCACAGTTCATGTGAATATTATTGTACGATTCTAAAGGTAAAGGATCGGTCTAGGTGCCTACATATAATGATTTGCATAAGAGATTTACTTTTATGAGATTTCTCGGTTTCTAAAGTTGAGCAAAAATTTCCTTGGTAAGAAATACAAGGAGATTAAAATTGTGTTCTCTGCGTTATGAACTAATGGGTCGATTCTGTTCATATCTATAAGTCTTACAAATCTGTAAATCTGTAAAAACCTGACAAAAACACATTTATTTTTATTGATTAATATAAAATTAAACATAAGAGTGCAGATTTCGTTTCGATTTTGTTCATTATTTACAAATTTACAGATCTGTAAGACTTACAGATGTGAACAGAATCGACCCATAAGTTTGACTTTGGCGCCAAATTTTGACGGTTACACGTTTCTGGGATATTAATTTTATTCGATCACTAAAATCGTAAATTTAAAAATTTATAATTCACACTATAAAGTTTTCGTAATTTTGGGATTGAGGACTTTCAGTTAATAATACCGAGGGTACTTTTGACATTTTGTATTATTAACGTTAATTATAAGAAAATGTTATTAATTTTGTGATTTATACCGTCTATAGCACTAAAAACCTTAAATATTTTACTGCTGATATGTCATGATTGGTTATTAGTTATTATTGCAATAAATATACAGACTGTCTGGATTTCGAAAACTATAACCGATACGACTTCGAGGGCCATTTTAGGTATGCTTTTGTGTTATCAAAAATTGTCATAAGTTTCTAGATAATGAAGGAAAACTGTAATTGGTCAATTTTTTCATTTTGAAATTACTTTTAAACAATCATTACTAATAATAAAAAAAAAGTTTTAAATAAAAAAAATTGACATTTTTAATGAGTATCCAGTGGTGTACGAAAATAATTTTTTTTAGGTAAATTTTTGAGATATAATACAAAGTTACATTTTTTATATGGAATCCGTTTATTTTAAAAAAACTTATTTTTTTTCCTCATTCGAGTGGTGTAAAGATTTTTGTGTTCTAAATCATTTTTATATCATTCCTGGTACAGGTACCTACGTTAACTTAAAAAATTGAGATTTAAAATTTAATTGTAAAGCAAAGGTAGATATGGAATAAGTAAAATAATATACTTTTTTGAAAATCTAATAAAATTCTTGAAATCTAAGATTTGAAGGGTAAAACAAATTTAAGATATAATAATCTTTTTATACCAATCGAAAAAGTAAAAAAAAATTCGTGGTTTTTAAAGTAAAAATCAAATATTGGTTCAATTTAAAAATATGTAAGTTTGCGTTATATCTCGAAAACGCCACTGGATAGACAATAAAAAATTTTATTTGAAACATTTTTCTCGATTACCGATAGTTTAAAGGTAATTTCAAAATGTAAAAATCGACCAAATTCAGTTTTTCATACATTAAAGTTTGAATCATAACTATATGAATACCCGCCTCTATATATTATTTCTAAATTTTATCAAGGGCACATATTCCATTGAATGCGATTTTATTATTATTCTTAATCGTTTCTAGAACAGGAACAATTTAGGTGCCACCCTTAATCTTGCATTGAAATCTCCCAGTAATCTATATAGCACGTGTTTACCTATCTTTTGTCATCTTCTTTTTGTCCTTACTTCCCATATCGTTATTCCTAACCTATAACTGTCACACATAACCTAACTTCCACCACAAACCATTATTACAACCACCCACATCGCTTTGCAAACCACACCACAACCACGATGTAGATGTCATAGTGTCAAACGATGCTCCAGCCTTCGTAAAGTAATTGTCAATTTACAGTCAAACCCCATCGATAACGCTCGAACACAATGAGAGTGCCAAAACATGCTGGGAGCCACACAGATAGCAATGGTAGGTGATCTACTGAAGAAAGTGAGATGTGAAAAAGATGTTTACGTTAAATAGGGCATATCATGGGAGGCCGGGATTGTTTAGTTTCATTTGTTGTGAGTTAGTTTTGACGTTTTGAAATGGTTTGAAAGATTGAGGTTAGAAGGAGGCCATTTATAGCGAAATAGAAATGTGTGTGGTATAATTAAGATGTTTTCTGCATCTAACAATGCAAATGTGTGGTAGAATACGAAAAATAAAAAAAATGCATGGTTCTTTTTGTAAAATGGAACTTTTGAAAAAAATAAGTCTACGAACTCCTCGTCAGTTAAGTTGGTAGACCTTTCAAATTTTATGATATATAATGACTTAAATTGATAAAGCTTTTGCTGAATATAAATAGACTTTATTAACTCTTCACATACAATGTATTCGTTTCGTGACCGATTAATATTATATAGTTAGTATTACTTTGTTATAAATTCACCTTAAATCAAGAGTAGGTACAATACGAATTGTATTCAAATATTTATTTAACTATGAAGTGTGTTACTAACGGAGATTTTTTTTTAATATATGACAATAAAATATGGACATTAATTATTTTTTCTATTTCGGTGTTCTTATGTTTCTATAAAAGCACTGTTTAACACTGAAAACACGACGTTTAGAAAATCTATAAACGTACTGTTTTTGGCGCCTTTCATGTTCGAGAGGTGGTAATCATGCTTTCATAACTGACAGATAACCTTAAAATGGTAAATTGTTTGTGTTGAAATATTACTTCTAATTGTGGATTTTTATCCTTTCTCTAGGTGATAGAACTAGAAAGAAAAGAAATTTATAGCTATAGCTGTGTTAGTTAAGAAAGAATAAGAATCTGTGAAGTTAAAATTTCAACTAAAAAATTATGAAACAAGAAACAATGCGCTCAGGTTTACTTTGTCAAAATAATTAAAACGGTAAGTTTTATTTATTACAATTTAAATTTATGGTAATGCAATTTTGAATTTAATGTATTGTTATTCCAGGCAGGTTATGAAATGTATGATGCACGTTACTTGAAAATGTTAACACTGTCTACTCAATTTGTGGCGGCTACTAGCAAACAAATATGAAAGGTTGACGTTTTAATCCATGATTTGCAGTTCCACGTTGTGGCGAACTATCGAATATATGCCATATATGTTTTGTATTAAAAATTGTAAGAAAAGCTGTTGCCGTTATCTGTGCAACTGAGCAGTGAGTTTTGTAAAAATGATGGAAAGTAAAATTCTAGAGCAATAAATTGTTCATTAAAGTATTTTATTATTTAAAGAGTTTTATTTATATGTTGTTTTCTCAATAAAAAGGCTTGATGGTCCACGTAATGTCCTTCAATCCCATATTCAAGTTTTATTTATGATAATAACCAACACGAACCACCGATATGTCAAATCAGGATGGTTCATTAATAACCTTGGAGTTCATTGTATGTATTGGTTTTCCTCTTTCATAATTGCATAATGCTTGATACAATGTTTTAATGTAAACAATCAGACAAAATCACAAGTTACACAAACTGTCAAAATGTGAAATTTCAATTTTTACCGGGAAACGCTACCAACATAACTGATAAAAAAACACCAACTCATATTTTTGACAAGTCCTTTTTTTAAAAATCTAATTGTAAAATCACCTCAATAGAAAAAATAGTATAAAAAACATGTACCATAAGGCCTGTTAACGCACTCGTCCTTTGTAAAACTCGCCTGGCGGCTCGTTTTCCAAACTTGGACTCGTACGTTAACAGATTGCCTTATGATACTTGTGTTTTAATGTACTATAGTATTGGTATCTATGGTTATTTATACTAAAATCGTTGAGAATATCATTCATTAATAATCTATTAATTTATTTAGGGCCGGTTGTTCCATCTATAGTTAAACATTCGGTTAAAATTCATATAACCTCTGTTTACGTTGTTCCACTTGCAGTTAAATGTTACCATACCAGTAAGATAAATTTTCGTTAACGGCAAGATAGCTAACAGTCGGTCAAACTACTAGTTGAGTTTTATCCAAAGAATAAATGAAGAGAAAAAGGGAACGTTTGTGTTGTTTTTATGATATAACCAGGTTCTTAGGTATTAATTATTATTAAAATGAATCAGTACAACGGTGATGATGAAGAATTGGATTTTACTTTTGATAATTTTCGAAAACAGTATACAGTACGAAAAATATTTAATAATTTTGAAAAATGGGATGATTCAGTTTTTTTATGTGATTTCGAATGTCAGAATACACTTTTTTTATTTGTTACATAAAATTGAAGATCAATTATTACTGTTTTTATCTGATAGGTAAATTTTAAGAAAGCATAATTTGAGAATTAATACTTATTTATCTACATTTGTTTTTATGAATCACGAAATATCTCCGATATGCCTAGTGTTCATAGCGTTACGATTTTATACAACAGGTAGTATTTTCAAAATATACATAAATCATGTAGAATAACACAACGTTTATGATTTATTTCGTAGATTCTTTCCAAAACAAAAATTGAAATGATTTTTAATTGATTCCAGATTATATATTTTTTCCAAGAGATGGAATCTGTCTTATTAGACTCAATTATATTTTCATTATATATTTTTTTTGTATTTTTCGACTAATTTAATTAGATCTTTCCGCAGTGGTAAAATGAACTGCTCTTTCTCTCTTTCCATTATTTTCATTCATTTTTGCAAAATGTATTGATACCTCTTCTAAACTTTCAAACTACAACTGCACACTGCACCAAAACACAGAAAAGCGAAAAAGATAACCAAACTTCTATCAAAATTGTGACAGCCAAGTTGCCAACTTTTCAAAACTAACTCTACCCTAGCACAATTTTAATCTTTTTGTTAGCTATCTGCCAGTTAGCTATCCGGAGGATAAAAAATCATGGAGCAACCCAAAAATCTTAATCTCTGGTTAAAACGGTAGAATAAATTTATCTAATAGATAGTAAACTGTTACTTTATCTGAACTTGGAACAACCGTGCCTTAAAAAGATAATCACAAAACGTAAAAAATACATGTCATTTGAGAGTAATAGTAGATACCGGAAGTTTCCAAACCTATATCACAAATTTTAAGGGGAATGATCGAAAAAAAAAATTATCTACCTATGTCAGTAAATATTTGGCCAAGGTCGCCACAACATGTAACTTAGTATAGGGACAGTTACTTTTAAAAAAACAAAAGTACATACAAGATGAAATTTGAAAGGCAAACAAAAAGTCTCATGTACTCGAAGTCGTAACTCTTATAGTTATTGAGATAGAAGAAGTAAACCACGTAAAATAGTATAATAAATGTGATATTATTTTGTGAGAAGGAAGTTTGGGTAACGACGCACAGAGGAGTTACCCAACAAAATAATCGACAATTATGAAATGAGTTCTTTATAATATTTTTTTTTCTATTTTGCGCTTTTATGCGCTTTTTAAATAAAAATCGTACTATCAAAATTTAGGGAATTTTGTTTCAGTTGGTGATACTAATGTGCAGTCTGACGTTCAATAACGTAACCATGTTTTTGTCACATCAACTAACTACGATATTCTATTTCTTTCTTACATTAGTACTCTATTTCTTCTCCTCTTCTTATTACCATTTTTAAATTCATAATTATATAAAATAGTATTCTTAATAATCGTTTGTGTTCGTTAATTTAGCGAGATTTGATATTTAATATTTTTGACATTGATAGCCACCAACCTTACAAAAATAAATTGAACTAGTCTATTACACCATTCGAATGAGCTATAAACGAACTCTTTACAATGCTGTAACAGCTTTGTTACAGGCGGAAAATAGAAAAACTCATTTTTCACTGCCTTAGGTATACCTCGGAAACTATTTGAAGATCGGACCCATGTTGATTAAGGTTTTCTTTTTACTCATTTTGATCAGTACTATACAGGATGGTGACTTGGACGACGCAGCGTAGGGGTTTCAATGGTAAAATCTTAATGTACAGTTCCTGTAATTATTTTAGAGGAAAATTGCATTTAGGTTTTTGCTACAGAAAAAAATACTGCATCCGAATATGCTATTGTTTATAATTTTTCAATTTCCGGAATCGTAAAAATAATCGAAAACAACAATAATATTTTTGCAAAAATCATTGGTGCCATGCAACAAAAATTTTAACAAAAGCGCGAACAACTTCCACAGATTCTTGACGTTTAAACTTATTTTCAAAACGAGGAAAATGAAAACACCTTTATTGTAGTTGATGATAACAATGGAATTGTTGATTACAACAATGTAATTTGACGAGAACGAAATTTAAGATTTCTTTAAGAAGTGAGTACAAATACGACCCTTAACTTATTTAAATTAAAAAACATAAAATGTATTGGGAAAAAGGATTTTTATTTTACTATCACAAACATATGAATTTAAAATATAAAAAAAAATATCACAAACCACCATTTACCATTAAACAATGCCCCAATCTGTTGTAAAATTCTTGTCTGACATTTGCTAATTGTTTATGTGACATTTGTTTAAATTTTTATTCCATGGCATCAATGATTTTTGCAAAAATGTATTATTGTTTTCGACTATTTTTACGGTTCTGGAAATTGAAAAATTATAAACAATATCATATTCGGATTCAGTTTTTTTTCTGTAGGTAGTAAAAACTCAAATTCAATTTTGTTCTAAAATAATTAGGGGAGCAAATAACTGCACATTAAGATTTTACTATTGAAACCCCTATGCTGCGTCTTCCAAGTCACCATACCCTGTATACTCTAAAAATATGTAAAACAGGTATAGAAAGACCCTGTATATTACCGAGGACTAAAAACACCGAAGAAAAAAAATCTTTCCTGGGGTGTATTTGTTTCATCATAAAAATCCAAATTTTTAAGAAGTAAAAGTTTGCTGTTGTTCGACTGTCATCTTTGACAATTCAATGGCACATACTTATTTTAATTCGTGAAACTAGAGTTTGATAATATTAATATTTTTATGTGTAAAAATGTACCATATCTGAATATTAAAAAATTACAACGTCGAAATAAAAACATTTAAATATCATTTAATTTTGTCGATTTATTTAATAACTGACAACTGACAGGTAATATTTTTTTCGCTTTGAGAATTAGTATGCAGGTATGTATTTGAGATTCGTACCCTGACAATACAGATTTTTATGAGAAACAAATTGAGTTTTCTCAAATTTCATTTCGAGAAATTTGAGATCTACAGCAACGTTTTGTTTTCAAAAATGGAATCCCAAGAATATAGCGAAGAACCCCAAGAAATTGTTAATGTAGCTTCTTCAAACTGATTTAAACTGTGCGAAATATAGAAACTTGTAATGCAGGATATTATCTATATTAGACTGCTGAACTATATAAATAAAAATAATAATATAAACTCCATTGGGAAATTTGTCTTTACTCTCTAGTACCATAAATAACTATTACTTGTATGTTAATATTTTCTTTCGTCTTATTTCATAATCATTTGGAATGTTTAATATGAGTTTAAAACAATAAAATCTATTAAATACGATCGTAGAATAAAATAATGAGTAATAAGTTGTCACAACACCTTCTGTTCTTGGATTATATATCGCCTCCGAAACAAGAATGAGCGTTCAACATAATTTTAAAGTCAAAACAACATATCCTACTAACAAGTACCTACTAAAACATATCCGAACAGTCTATAAAGACATAACACTTTAGTTTTTACATAAAACATAACCGTAAGTTTTATTTCCTTTTTACAGGTGAAAACGACATTTTTATGCAAAGTGTTCCGGGGAACACATTCGAATCTATTTGAATTTATCACTGTTTTATTCTAACTTTGTTTTTGTTGTGATTTAATGCCGAAAGAAATTCAATAATTTATGGCATTCATTAAAAATTTTGATTCGATATTTGTTTTACACGTCGGGTATGAATAATGCATTTCGTAAGAGTTTGTGTCGGGAAAGAGACGTCTTCGGTCATGAATATTCGCCCGAGCTAGACAGAACGCTTGATGTGGTTCATCATCACCAGATGAAATTCGGGAATAAATTTATTTTGTTTTGCCACCATGCCCACGGCACGAATTTATATTCATTGCATACACGAATGAGAAAAGATAAAAGGTTTGTCTGTTTTAATTTCAAAATAAATATATACCAATCTCTGTACGTGAAGCTATTATGTAAATAGCCTCTGATTCTGATACTTATATATTGATCGCTAGTCACTTATGGTGATTAATATTTATTCAATGATCTATAATAATATTACTTGAAATTTTAATGAAATATTTGACTATAATCTCAAATAACATGTTATTTGTAAGATTTATGTATTTTCGATTAAGGAAAATTAAAAATTTCATGAATTTTTTTACATCCTGTCTCGTCTTCTTTACAAAAGGTAGGGATACATACTGAATATTTTTTAAAAAAATCGTCATTATTTTTAGACAGTTTAAATTACACTTTTTGTTGTGAAATGGTCCTGAATTATCGCTAATCTTTACAACAAATTATTTTGGAAAAAATGTTTCAAGTAAAAAATGCATATAATAAAATTATACACCAAAATCACTAAACAGATTTTATTTTTCCCATTTTGTAACTTGTAAAATTGAAATTTTATAAATGATTTTTTCCATCCACTTCTTAAAAATTCCCAACTAATCTTCTTTTAGAATACTTTGAAAATAATCATGAATTGCAACATCAATCTCATCTTCAGACGAAAACTTTCTACCTAAATCAAGTGAATATGGCGGGTATTTTATTACTTAATTAATACTGAACAAAATGCTCTCTGGTTAATTCACTCACAAAGATACTTTAAATAATTTCATAATTTTATCAACTTAACTTTTGCAACTTAATTTGAAATAAATAATTGTTTTAAATAAAGTTCGTTTTATTTTCCATATCTCTCTATAATTCTAGCGTGATCTATTATAGTAGGAAGTGTCTAGAGTCATTAAATTGTACCTAATAATGCAGGTACAGCGGTACACGGTAAAACTTCATCACCGCTGATGGTGTATACATTTAACGTGCACCGATTTATTGCGCTCTAAATACCCAATAGAGTACCTACCTACTAAATTAAATAAATGAGGTTATGTTTGGGCCTTAAAAACGACTTTTTGTGTTAGGTTATTGTTATATTTACAGAAATATACCATTTCAGCCAATAAATTAATGTGCATGTTGTAATTAATTTATTCAAAATCGGTTAGTAATATGACAATTTCTGACTTTTAAAAAGTTGGAAAGTTAGTTATTGTTAACCTCGAGGCGGAAAATAGCTGCCCCCCCGCTTTGAGACATCAATGCGTATCACTGATGGGTATTTACATATAAACAAGGACTGTTTACAATTTATATGATAAAAAAATGGAATAAAATTGTAAATACTACAAGTAATCAATGGAATGAAATCAATATTTAAGGTTAGAAATCAAACTGATACTTCATTTTATTAAAGCTGGTACTTTTATATCCCCATCATTGGTAGTTTAGCTGCTTAAATTATGAAATACAATATTTTTACCTTTTATATGTGAAGAAACAAATGAATTTGTAAATAATATAAATAAGTGTAGATAAATGTGAAGTCAAAAATTAAGGTTACAAATCAAACTGACAGTTCATGTGACCAAGAAAAATCTCAGACCATTCGTTTATTTGTTAGGTTATTATTATTTAAATATCAATTATTAATTTTTTATTTGATAATAAAATAGTATACCGTGTGTCTGTCTTAAAGGTGTACATAGGAGATTAACAGTTTTTTGCAATTTCCTGCTCGCCTAATTATTTTAAGCAAAACAGCGTCAAATAAAAGTTTTAGAGCATAAAATTCTGCATCTAAATCAATAAACAGAATTACCTTTCCATGTATTGTAACGACAGAAATTAAATTTGAAAATTTCGAAAATTACGTTGAAAATATCGACAGCCATGGAATTGAACAAAAAATAAAAAAATGCTTGACGTTTTATCTGTCCGTAAGTTAACTTATTTGACGTTTCTGACAATTTGATTTTGTCTCTAGTTTTATTGTCTGAAATGATTAAAAAAGGACAGTTATAAGAATGAAGACCTAAATTCGTGACAAAATTTGAAGACTGCTAATGTGTCTTCAAAAAATACACATAAGCCGCGTTATCCGAATATAGTACGAGCAGAACATGCGTTACTTTAAGAGTGTTAGGAATGATAAGTGTAGACCACTTGTGTAGTACTAAGGTAGATATATTGGAAATGAGTTGAGAGTACATAACAGCATCATACATAATTTTGTTACGCAGTGTTGAATTTTTGATATAGCCATATTATTTAAACAAAACTATATTTTCTTAACTTTATTTATTAATTTTATATTTCTATTATTGCCATAATTAACCATATTTGTTCAAATCAAATTGTCAGAAACGTCTAATAAGTTAACTTGCGTTGTGACAGATAAAACGTCAAGCATTTATTTATTTTTTGTCCAATTCCATGGCTGTCGATATTTTTAACGTAATTTTCGACATTTTCATATTTAATTTATGTCGTTATAAAGCATGTACAGGTATTTATTGTTATTGTTTTAGAGGTAGAATTTTATACCCTAAAACTTATATTTGACGCATTTTTGCTTAAAATAATTAGGCGAGCAGGAAATTGCAAAAAAGTGTTTTCCCATGTTAACTTCCTATGTACACCTTTAAAATAGACACACGGTATAAACCTCGGTGAAAAGTTTCATTGTCTCAGGCTTTAGCTAACCTCAGCGCTTCGCGCCTTGGTTTCCACCTCGGTTAGTAATATACTATTATCTACGACCACCTCGAAAGTTTACACTATACACATCGGAAATGTTTTCATTATAACATAAATAATTTCATGATACACGCTTACATTCGCTACTAACTTCACTCACTTCATTCTAACCTCTAATCACAGTTTGACAAACAAGATTGTAAAAAGAAAATTTTGATTTTTATCCGTATATTAGTCATATTAGTATTAGTAAAAAAATGTAACAATACATTGAAAATTGAATTTATTGATGATGAACACGAAAGCGGAACGCCACCACACACTGTAAAACAAGCTGCAAAGGCAAGTCTGGATTTACTCTCGGAAAAATCAAGAAATCATATTTTTTATTGTAGATTATGGTCGTAGATAAAATTTTGTATGTAACTTGTCACGAAACTTTCGAATTCATATCATATAACCGAACTTTACACACTTGCCACATAAATAAATATTATGAAGTTTTAGCGTGTATCTATAGGTATTTCCTATTGCCTATGTACTCATTAACATGTCCCTAGACACAGCCGTTATAATAATTAGTTTAAAATTTTATAAAGTTAAAAATATTTTTTTACGCACAGTATAATGTTTAAGTTCGAGATAACTTAAAAAAATGTAGAATATAAATGATACTAACTAATATAGTTTTGGAGTAATTATATAATCAAACTACTTTCCTAACGAGGAAGAGAAATATCAAGCTTATAATTATTATGTTCTTAATGTTAAGTCTCTATTTAATCTCGTTAATTTTCGATTCAAAAAAGAAATTAATCCTATTGAAAAATGTGCCCTAGTTTGGAATTCCCGCAGTTATAATGACAAAGAAGAAACAATCAAAATTTTTTATTACCAACTTTCTTTTTAATAGTTCCTTCTTGGTGGTCTTCACACCGTTACGTTTTATTTAAACTATTTCTTAATTCAAGAGATATAAAAATGTTTTAAAACATCATTAAGGGCTTACCATTAAGTTTTTTCCAAATATGGCAAAGATGCGTCTTGCTAATAGTTTCTAATGCTCCCTAAACGATTTAAAATGTCTCCTAACTCTCTATTTATGCGGAAAAGGGAGATTATAATCGAAAGGGATGAAATAATTCTAGGTTAGATTTTGATGAAGTTTTAAAAAAGTTAACTGTCACTTAAATGTCCGCTATTAGATTAAGCACAAAAAAATTGTACTGTCATCAGTATCACGAAAACAGGTGAATCTTAAACGCCTTTATTTCGAGCAAAAAGGAAGTGATTTATTTGGTTCACAAGGTCACTAAATTCACCTTAATGGCGTTAGTTTTTGTTTGATTTTTTTGGGGAAAATATTTGGCAACTTTTTGCGCAATTAAAATTTTTCACGAGATTCCGATAAAGATGGTTAATGTTAACGTCTTTTTTAACCATTTCCGCTACAACGTTTTTACGAAATATAAAAGAGAAATAAAATCATGTCACTTTCCACGAAACTGGTAGCAACTTTTAATTCATTCATATTATTATATAAAATATGCATAACACTTTTGCCATATCTATCTACATTCATAATAGCATTATTATAAAATGTTAAACGAGGGGTATGCTAGAATTATTGAAAATAAGCCACGTGGTTCATATTCTGTAGAATTGTGTTGTAAATATGTGAAAAATAGTTCATTTCAACAATAGTACACATTACCATTCTTACTTTCTACTTCTTAACCCGGTCGCGCGGGTGCACTGAGTGCTCCGTTCGTATTAAAAGCTCTGTACCTTTTTACCCTCCGTTACCTTTAGGTAAGGAAGGTATTGTCTTTGGTCAAAAAATTCGGTGGTGAGTTTTTGATGAATAAGCACGTTTTAGGGTCCCTAGAATACGATTTTACTATTTTTACAGTGTGTGTGTGCGTGTGCGTGTGCGTGTGCGTGTGCGTGTGCGTGTGCGTGTGCGTGTGCGTGTGCGTGTGCATGTGCGTGTGCGTGTGCGTGTGCGTGTGCGTGTGTGTGTGTGACAAAATTTTCTAATGCGATAACTCTAATACAACAATTCCAAAAATTATAATTCTTTCGCATTCCTCTTCGTTACATCCATATGAAGAGCTGACTAAATTTTGGCTATAATTGGTCAACCAAAAGTACCCTCATTTGAAGATTTTAACAGTTTTTCTTGAAAAACCGATGTTAAATATCATTTTTTCACATTTAATGTTATTATAAATATTGAAGAATACTTTATTCTCTATACTATTTGAATGCATTTTATACTTCATATTAAATAGATATAGAGTTAGAAAATTTTAAAGAAATTAAAAGAATCATATATTATTTGCCAGCTATGATATAACAGCTGCTATATTAAGAAAATTCTGATTGAAAGGTGTCAGTGTCAAGTGCAGTTGACAGTATGTTTGTGTTATAATTTTACTGGATCTTTTGTAGTAGTGTAACTTTCTGTATCAGGGGTGCTTTTAAGATATTTTAAACATTTTTCGTTTATATTGATTATAACAAAATATTTTGATCTTTAAACTATTTAGTTTGGCAATTCTATGAAATAGGATTATTTTGAATTTCTTCTAACAATAATTCCGACTCGAGGGTTGCTTATACCTGAGACGAACGAACTAGAATTTGCGGTATTATTTTTTATAAATACATCCCTGAATCCTGCTGCTAAGGTCATATTAAATGCCTCCTGGTATTGAGTACAATTGTAATCGTCTGTAACGGAATACATAAGGGTCAGTTTCCTTTCAAATCAAATATAGGGAAATGTTTTCAAAAGAAACCACATCTACTAAATGATCTAAACGTCAACTTTCTTTTGCTAGTCATACTATACAAAAAAAGTAATTTCATCTGTGAAAAGTGAAATGTAGAGTTTAGAATATTTTAAAATAAGTAATTCAAAACTGTAAATATGATATTTATTTCAACATAACAGCTTTTCTCAAATGGTCACTATACATAGAGTTCATTTAAATATTTGTAAATATATATTTTGGTAAATCTTACAACAAAAATAAAATTGTGGTTATTTTATTTTAAATTTAATAAATAGATTAATAATAAACAAAAGACAACTTCACGCACTAATTGGTTACTAGAAGAAAGTATAAAATTATACTGATACTGACATATTAAATAAAAAACCAAATATGTGATAAAATATATGAATGATATCTACATTAAATTCCTATTCCGATATGCATAATTTATGATCGTCCTCCCGAAATATTACAGCGAAAAGATAAATGTATCAAATATTTCACAGCTTATCGAACACTTCCCACACTTCATAAAAAAACAGTTAACAACATCTCCACACACATATCAGCAGTAGATGCTCAGATACACTTCACCGAGACTACAGCACAGCAGTCGGACGAATTAATTCAAGTCTTACAAGCATTCTGTATTCACCCAACCTGTTCTACTGATCCGTATAATTTCACTATATTTCCTTTGTAGCTCTAGATCGTTTACAAGTCACAGAAAACAGAAGAGAAGCGATATGGTGCTATCAAGATCACATCCAGCATATATTACTGTCTAGAGTATCTGTTAGATCTAGTCAACCATGCTATAAACAAATTTCTTGACGTTTTAGATCGGAAAGTTTATTTACATGCGGTTTTCATTTGTTTTCGAAGAAGGATTTCAGGAGATGAATAAATGAAGATGTTACCAGGAATAGCAGAATGGTGCCACACGATTTTAAGTACCTTTAAATGAAATTTTCAAAATATGTTCGCAAAAATATTATTTAATTACAATCGTTTGGAAAAAAGCCAGTTTTTGGGCAATTTTATATGATAAATTAAATCTATACCGAGCTGTTTTATAAAATCTTTTAAAATAGAGCGCGTTGCTTTAGTAAATAAAATGCTCATTTTTTGATATTTTCTGGATTCAAAAAATGCTTAAAGCTGAGATTAGCATTTTAGTTAGTTTAAAGGAATTTAAATGTCAAAAATTTAACATGAAAATATTTTAAGGTATGCACCAAAAACAATTTTTAGAATTTTAAAAACAAAGGGTTGTGCTAATAAAAAAATACTTGCAAGTACTAAAAGACATTGATTATACGTCGTAGGATAATGAATGATTAATATGTACATACATAAACAAATTGGATATAAGAAAATTAATAAAAGCAGTAGTAGCTAGCGTTATTGTTTCGTACAAAACACTTTTTTTTTGAATAATTTTAAAAATCTGTTGTGACCACCATAATGTTTCTCATACCAAATCCATTTTATTTTACATAACCAAATTATACCACGAACTTAATATTTATATACTACTCTTGATTTTGAATACACCAGTATATACGGCAGTGACAATTTTCTTCCAAAACAATTGAATTAAGTACTAAACTGGTTTCGTTGCAGTAGTATGGGCTATATTAAAACAGATTATTTTATAATATTGTCTTTAATTCTAAATGTATAGAAGATACGAGTATAAAGAAAAATGTAACTGTAAGAGAAAGAAAATTTAATGTTTTTAAATATTTGAAGTAACATAAATTATTAAAAATATTGTTTTCTATCACCCTGTAAATTTAATAAGTTGTTGCATTTTTGCTGTTAAAAAGAAATGAACATAAATAAATTATATGTATATCTAGCTAAAAAAAAAAGTGGTGTAACTTTCCACTATGGTGTTCATATAAAAATTGTAACTTTAGCATCTTAACTCGAAATCCAATAGTATAATAAAAAATCTAATGTGGCCAGCACATTACCTTCCGTCAATTCTATGGATATTGTACAAATTTCATACAGAAAGTTCCTTGCAAAAGATTCTATTTCTTGTACATTACCTTTCGGCAGTTGTATGTATTTTATACAAATTCCATACAGAAAGTTTCTAGCAAAAGATCCCATATTTTCAGTAAAATTATAAAACAAACATACTATGTCAATTGCACTTGACACTGACATCTTTTAATCATAATTTTCTTAATAAAGTAGCTGTTTCCACAGTTGTAGCATAGCTGGCTAATTTATGAAATTTATTTTCTTTATAATTTTTCAACTCTATATCCATTTAATATTAAGTATAAAATGCAATCAAATCGTATAGAGAATAAAATATTCTTTAATATTTATAATAACGTTAAATGTGAAAAAATGATATTTAACATTGTTTTTTCAAGAAAAACTGTTAAAATCTTCAAATGTGGGTACACTTCCGGTTGACCAATTATAACCAAAATCTAATCAGCTCTTCATTACGATGTAACGAAGAGAAATACGAAAGAATTATAATTTTTGAAATTGTAGTATTAGAGTGATCGCAGGGCTAATTTTTGTCACACACACACACACGCGCGCACGCACGCACGGACGCATACATACATACATACATACGTACGTACAGACATCGTAAAAATAGTAAAATCGTATTCTAGGGGCCCTAAAACGTTCTTATTGATTAAAAACTCATCACCGAATTTTTGACCAAAGTCAATACCTTCCTTACCTAAAGGTGACGGAAGGTAATAAATGAGCATTGCATCAAAAAAGCTTAAAAAATTGGAATGAAGAAGCGCAAACTAAAATTAAATATGATTTCATACTTGGAAGGTATCTGAAAATATAAAAAACTGAAGAATTTATATTTTGCCTATATCTAGTGATCCATACATTTTCTCTGAATAAATAATACACCGCTACAATGGTCTCCTAATAGGACAAATTTTGTTTAATTAACTGACTTCGTATCTCTTCTAGTTTTCGAGAGCACCATGTTACACACATTATTTTGGACACTCTGTATATTTATTACTCGTATAAGTCTACAATTGCATTATGAGACATCTTTTAGTTTTAAATTATTTTAAATTTCTAAAGTTTAAATTATAATGGTTACTTTTAGCGAAAAAAGTTGAGTTTAGTCAATTTAAAACTTCGCTTATTAAAAGTCAAACCCCAACCACAATACAGAGCGGCGCATCTAAAGAACTAATTAAAATTAGTAATCGTTATTTATACTAAAATCGGGTGTGAAATTTTTGATATTAAAGTTTATATAATGCTCACATCTTATTTAAAAATGTTGAACGAAAAAAAAGTGATGATCTAATACACTTTCTTTTTCACCGATATCCAATTAAAATTTTCCAGCCTAATATCCGTATAACAATACCCATAATTGCAGTAGTCAATAATTACCGAAATCTAATCAACGTCGGCTATGCTAGACAAAACAACATCTATTAGACTAACTCATATCAAGTCTTCTCTTTCATGTAAATGAAGATCTAGTCTACCTTTTGTTTTCCCGTCATAGCCACCTATGTCCGTACCGTATTGAATGTGAATATCATGGATTATAATGATGGCGATTGTGAGTGATACGTACTCGGGTCCCGACAGAGACAAATGACGCGCGCTCGTGTGAAAGACGCCGCGAAGACGTTGGCTGTGGGATGACATTTCTTATGACAACTCTAATACATTCGTCACAGCCTACTGGGACGGCTACCGGCTTTTGTTTTACTTGTTTTGGGATGTAATGACAAAATTAATGAAAGGGATTATCTTTGCTTGATTTTTTTATGTCAACAATTAAATATTTTTTTGTTATGGTTTTTCTTTTAATTAAAATTAATTTTTAATTGTTTTCTTCTTATTTAAGAATAGAAAAGATGAAACTAGTAATATGAAGGGAGATTTTTATGTAATCAATGAAGGAAAACAATTGAATGTAAAGCAATATATCATTATTTACTTTTGATATCTGACTTGATTATGAACCTAATCAGTTGGTAAATAATGACTATATTTTTTGTATGTTTTCCATTTGTAGTTTTCTGTGTTTTTATCCTTATAGGTTATGTTACATTTCTGGGTGTACGAATCTGCTTCTGAAATAATTGCGTAGGCTTCCACAGTCTGAGTCATGAGAAATATTCGTTTTCCGGGAATGGACTGTGTCATATTTTGAGTCAGAGCTCAACGTTTCGCCCGCAGTCGTATGGTGCATCTTCAGGAGCAAGGGGGATAGTACTGTCTTAAACAAGGTTACCCGACGTGTCAACCACGCTAGAGGCCGAGTTTAAGCAACAAAGGGAGAGACTCAGTTTAGAAGGTTACCCGACGTGTAAACCACGCTAGAGGTCAAATAAACCAACTCAAAATATGACACAGTCCATTCCCGGAAAACGAACATTTCTCACGAATCTGCTTCTATTCACCGATTTCGCCGTTAAAAGCAAATGAACACGTCTGCATACTAAGGCATTTGCCAGAGGTCGCCCAACAGACTCTCAAGGCTGTTGTGGAGAAGAGTATCACAGTAGTTACTTTGTACTATTTGAAAATAGGAAATAATTTTCAAGTTACAATTTAGATCATAATCTACTATAATACTCATATCTTTGTAGAAAAAGTCAAATGTCTTTTAATTTGAACCAACTATGGTAAATAAGAAGACAAATGTCACAGTAAATTGTGATTGCCATTTGTTGATTTAATGGCTAGGTAGATTACAATTATATTTCTCTTTTTTAACAGATTTATTAACAAAATGTAATGAGAAAAATAAATTTAACAGAGTTAGCAGTGTAAAATCCTGTTTTTTCATTGTTTTTTAAAAAAATATATTATTCACATAAATACGAAGATCATATTTTTTAAGCGAAGCTGTGAGCGAAAAGATGCTATTAACCAGAGAACATTTTCGAAATATGATTGATAATTTGACAGTTTAGGCATTTTTTAAGCCTGAAATTAATTTAACAATTTCCAAGTCTCCCAGTAATTAGTAAGTTAGACAACTTTGGCAGTTTTCAAGGCACAATAAATTAATATCGCATCTTTGACATTTTTTAAGTCTCCCATAAATTAGTATCAAAGCATTCCAAAAGAAGATTGGCTGGGAGCTTTTACGAAGTAGAAGGAAAGAATGGTGATTTGTAAGAACAAATTTAAAATAAAATTCTAAAATATTATAACCGTGTGTCTTATTCTAGCGTAACCCCTTGGTGTAGATATTAAAGTTTTATTTGGGGGTGCACTGTATTTGAAAACCAGAAGTTGAAATAATTTATAATACTAAGGGCCCTTTTATCAATGCAAGGATGAAAGTGCCAGATAACAATGTAACAGTTAACAGATAACTTTACATGATTGTTTATCAATATAAAGTTATCTGCTAGTTTATAAACTTACATTTAATTATATATTTGTAACACTGAAATTGTAAAACCTTTAATGATTGGTTTGGGACTCGTGTCAAATTTCAAAATATTTTTACAGATCAAGAATACAGACACGGACCAGATAGATATTTATATAGGACAGATTGTATTATTAATTATTTAAGAATAATGAAATACTTTGGATTATTATTGTATGAATTGTACATGAAAATAAAGAATTGTTATATTTTTTAACTGATAGTAAATATATTAAATATATATATATATATATATATATATATATATATATATATATATATATATATATATATATAAAACGATAAATTAAAATTAAATATAAAATAAATTGTATGAACATTTGTGCTGCCACCTACAATAGTTTGGCGTGAACACTTCCAATGAACATCCACTTTTCCACTGCACCAGTTTAATGTACTTGAAACAAATAAATTATACACAAATTTATAATATTCATTACAAAATTGGCATAATTTTTTGTAAAAACGAAAGCCAAAACAATATCTTCAAGTCATATTTGAATACGTTCCTATCTTCACTGCAAAACTATTGAGTAGTAATATAAATACAAAGTATACAATTTATTATTTTTTTTTATTATGGTGGAGAACTATAGAAAAAATTCTTCTGTGTGGTTCGAGCGCAAATGGACATTGTCGATTTCGAGAGAATGCAACAACCTCTCAATCGACAATGTCCCATTTTGCGCTCTTAATACACATAGCTATTGCATGCAACATCTGCATGTTTAATCGTTATCTAGTGCTTAAGAACTGGAAAATAGCAAGTTGCAACTATCCAACTGGTTGATTATATCTTCATTGAACTCAACGCTTTCCTTATTTGAAATTTTGGAAATATCTGGTCTCTCTTTCTCGTATGATGTCCGTAGTTAAAATTATAATAGGTAATACAAGGGTAATAAAGCATTTTACATAAGGGATATAGAATCGATTTAAAAAATTCAACAATTATACATTTTAGGTTACAAAATTTTTAATATTTTAATGAATGGAATTAATTTAAAATATCAGGATAATTATAGTTGCTCTATATTAATCATATACTTACTATAATTTAATTAATTAATTGCTTATTGTGTTTATTAATTTTTGAGGGCAAAATTTTCTACTTATGATTTAATTGCCAGATAATATATATATATATATATATATATATATATATATATATATATATATATATATATATATATATATATAAATATATATATCTCCCAGATGAATTACGCTTTCTATATTTAAACTGGCAGTTAAAAAGTTATCTGCCAGTTAAATTATTTATCCTTGCATCGATAAACCGACCCTAATAAATAAAAATAACATTTCAATAAACTCGTACTTTTAAATATTCTACTCGGTAATATAATTCTAATGATAATTATCTTTGATATCTCAACAAAGTATAATCTTCGTTAGAAAGATACGGCGCTATACTTTATAAATTCCGACTAAATCAGATCATTTCCTATATCCAGAAAAAATCCCACAATCTCGCAAATCTTTAGAAAAACCAACACCATACAATTAAGATTACGTTAGATGTTCGAGACCATACTTATCTACGAGTAGAAGAAATTCACCAGAGCCTCCTAGATAAAAACTCCTAATCTAATCTTCTTGGTTCATAACAATCTTCGTCGTCAGCTAATGACCGTAACTGCAAGACGTTGTTAAGAGCACGTGGACCTGCTCGGATTTCAGTTTCAAATTCGGTTTCGTTTTCGTTTAGGCCCGTGGCCAAACAGGTAATACACGTAGAAACATAAAGAGTTGAAACCCGAAATTGTGTTTTGAATTGAGCAAGGTGGCTGGGTGTTTTGTTTTTGGATTTTGGAGTGGTGTATGGTGACTTTTAATTATGCTGGTTGAACGTCGCACAAACGTAAACGTGTTCTTTGTATTTATTTTGGGCAGGTTGAACATTAGTGGTTTTGTTTTTATTTACGGAACAAACGTAAATAATATGTACAGTAAGCTCATTTAAATTTGGGACACTTGATTTATGGCATTTCTGAGAAATTCTTAGATATACTTATTCTACTATTAAAACTAATTTCATAAAACTCGTATTGCTTATTTTATAAATATTAGGCTCATAAAAAATAAAGAAAATGAAACAGATATTTTAATTAAAAAAGTTAATTGAACTCCAAAATTTTGTCACCATAATTCCCATAATTGCAATTTGAAATGGAATAACATTAATATTTTCTTTTAATACAATAGAATATTCATACTTTACAAATAATATTTTCATAGTATTTAATTTTTTTGCTTAGTATTTCTGTTATTATTTGGAATCAAAGTTTTATTATAAGTGAAATACTTACGAAACAATAGTAAATTTTCGATCATTTTGGCAATTTAAAATTAAAATATTTAGAAATTGCAAATTTTGTATTGCATGCGTACATATTATTTATTGAATAATATAGTACCTACAGAAAATGAGGTCTACGGAAAAAAAAGAGAAGAGAAATTTTATTTATATAAATCGTTTGTTATCGTTATAGTCGCAATATATATATATATATATATATATATATATATATATATATATATATATATATATATATATATATATATATATATATATATATATATTGCGTCTATAACGATAACAAACGATTGTTAATTAATTTATTTATATAGAATTTTAAATTTAAAATTAGTAATAAAAAGAATAAAAGAAATAGGGAATAGTAAAGTTAGAAAGAAATAGAAAATATCGTAGATAGTTGGTTACATAAATAAGGGGTTATAGTTTCAAACTTCATATTATTATCATTAAGTTGACATTAACAGACCCTAAATTTTTAATTTTTTTATTTAAAATGGACATAAAAGGGCGAAATTTGAAAAAATAGTATAAAGAATACATTTCATAATTGTCGTTAGCTTTGTCCGCACCGCATTGTGACTGAAACTTCCTCGTAACAAAACAAAATGACATTTATGATATTCGTTCTTTAATATACTATTCTAAATAATATCATAATTTTATGGCTACATTTCTCGACTGTAATATAAATTAGGTATTAATAATTACATGAAATCTCTGTCATATACCATTATTTATTCTTACAAAACTGACGTTTCGGTATAGACTATACATTTAAGTCTTTATTAAGAAGTAAGATTTTACACATTCATAAACATAAATTAATGTACACGTAAATACATTCATTTAAACATTCAGGATAATGACAAAAGACATTTTTTTCAATTATTCAATACAAAATATAACTAAATGAAATTATACCAAATTTTGGTGAAAAAATAAAAAAATTAATGTTAATAGTACAATAAATCGATTAATTATTGAATTCTTTGTGATTTTGATATAAAACTTTCTATGTGAATTAAAAAATGTGGAGAGAATTTGATTGCTGACAGCTGCCAAAATGCAGAAGTGTCTTCGTCGCGACCTTGGTTACTGGTTTATAACCTATAGATAATTCTGCGATACAAACGAGTATTCTTCAAGCAAATATAGCCAAATAGCGGATATATAGATACATCGGTAATCTTTTACTCTTTTTATTTCATATTATGTATGTACTTGTGTAAATGTATTAGTTCGATACGAATAAATAAATAAATACCATATTTTATATAAATGAAGTTAATTATTATGTACATATAAGTATAGCGATTATATTTTTATGTAAAAGAATAACCAAAGTCTAACTGTTAAACAATCTATAGGAAAGGAATATGCATCCAATAAAGTAATAAACAATCTCGTCATAATTTTTTTTATTGCCATAATAATCACAGTAGGCATGTCAGTAAAATCTTAAAAACAATTTAAATCACACAATTAATGTGTAAATCAACGTTAACACTGCAGAACTTTAAGTTTCATAGAGGTACCTACTCTCTGTACTGTAGATATTATTAACAATGAAAGTTTCTTGTTGATTTTAAAACATTTATTGACAAAGATACCAAATATTGTCATTGGTTGTTCTTGTTCTTGCATTAACATACAGAATTTATTGTCAATATAGTCAATTTTATGCACCATAAATATGAAATTATAGCTTTCAATCGTCGCATAACCTAATTTTATTTATTGTATTTCTTTATTTCATATCAACTTCCTCGGTGGTAGAATTGTAAAAAACCTTACCTGCAGAGCCTTTTCATCTTTTCACTTTCCTGGGTGGCATTTTCTGCTTCCTCTTCCATCATTTCTCACAGAAATGTCACTCAAACGTCACTTTTACTTTATCAAAGTGCTTTTGCAGAAGATGAAGTCATTGAAATCATTCACATAGTTTGAAAGGACACATAATTGTTATTAGAAAGATACATAACCACAAAATATAGAACGATTTATCACTGTTTCATATAAAACTCACTCTGAGACAATTTTAGCGTGCATATACAAGAAAACGCGGAAGGTGGACTAATGAGTTCGAGCATAGCTTGCACTAGACTAAATGCTGCAATGCATTAGTATTGGCAAATGATGTAGGTTGTTCTTTCACTTTGAAAAGTTGCATAGAGTAATTTATTGACTTGATTTGATATTTAAAATGTTTGCAAAATTAGGACAAACGCTGCAATTTCTTATTAATTCTATTTCATTATTTTTTCTTTCTAATGATGGTATGGTTGACACAAAATGAACAAATACACATATCTATATGCATACTTTATATTTAACGTATTTAGATCATATTCATAATTTATAGTCAGTTGGGTTTGAAAATCAATAATTTGGTTAAAAAATTATAGACTACCTATACATTTGTACGTAATTATACTAATTTTCATATTTTTAAATTATTATGAAAATGATGACTATATATATATATATATATATATATATATATATATATATATATATATATATATATATATATATATATATATATATATATATTCGCAGGGTGGTGACTTGCACGACGCAGCATAGGGGTTTCAATGGTAAAACCTTAATGTGCAGTTATTTGCTTTCCTAATTATTTTAGAGCAAAATTGTAATTAGATTTTTGCAAGAAAAAAATATTGCATCCGAATATGCTGTTGTTTATAATTTTTCAATTTCCGGAACCGTAAAAATAAATTTTTTGCAAAAATCAGTTCTGTCATGGAATTAATTTTAAACAAAAAAGCAAACATCTGTCACAGATTCTTCACTTTTAAACTTTAAAAAAATCTTAAATTTCGTTTTAATCAAATTGCATTGTTGTAATCAACTATTTGTTATCAACCACAGTGTTTTAATTTTCTTCGTTTTGAAAATAAGTTTAAACGCCAAGAATCTACGACAGATGTTGCGTTTTCGTTTAATTTTTTTTCCATGGTATCATGATTTTTGCAAAAATGTTATTGTTTTCGAGCATTTGTACGTTTCCGGAAATTGAAAAACCATCCTATATATATATATATAGGGTGTCCCAGGACGAGATACGCTATCGTTATTTTAAAAACTACTCAATATTATTTTACGATATTTGGTATCTAGGGATTTTGCAACATGCCCGTTTGAAATAAAATATTCTCAATGCAGTACCACTTCCGGTTTAACCGGAAGTAGACTCTAGCTTTCTTATTGTAAATGGAATGCTATATTTTTTATTTTACCATTGAATTCAGCGGAAAATTTTACATACGAAAGAATAAAAATTTGTAACTCATGATCAACCACTTCCGGCGTAATTCAACTTTTTTTGATTATTTCTGTCAGAACGGCCACTTCTTTATCACTCGGTATATCGAGAATGGAATCAAATTTCTATAATCTGTAAAAACAGTTTTATAAAGAAAGCTTTTGTTTACACCAATACAAATTAATAATCGACAATTTTTGAAAAATGTAATTTCTACTCAACTGTTTTTACAGATTATAAAAATTCGATTGCGTTCTCGAGATACCGAGTGGTAAAGAAGTGGTCATTTTTTCGTATGTAAATTGAATTCAACGGTAAAATAAATAAAAAAAATATAGCATTCCATTTAAAATAAGAAAGTGCTACTACTTTGAGAATATTTTAGTTGAAACGGGCATGTTGGATGGGATACCAAATTTCGTAAAATAATATTGAGTAGTTTTATAAATAACGATAGCGTAAGCTCGTCCTGGGACACCTATATATATATATATATATATATATATATATATATATATATATATATATATATATATATATATATATATATATATATATATATATAATGACTCATATTTTATTTATTTATATTATAAAGTAAGTGTTAGATTTCAGTTTCCATTAATAATTCAGAATTAAAATTTGGCGTGTTGATTCAAATATAAAATAAATATATAAATATATCATAACGGCATATTATCCATTGCTGTGCTTTGTACAGAGTTTTCTGTAATGATGATGACATATTTTTACCGTGCAAGCGTTTACCAGGCGTCACCTCACGGACACTTCTTGCTGGCGTGAAGAGTGCATCACAAGGATCAATTCAGAATGTAGTTTTTATTTAAAATATTAATAAATTTTTAATTGAAACATTGAAAGTGGTTAGTTTCATTTGAATAATTTTTTACTGTAAAAGCGCACCATGCGCAATTGACAGATGAATATAACTGTTTAAAATGAGAAAATTTTGTCATCATCTCCTAAGAAGTCCTCATAAAAATATTAAGTACAGTTAATTGGATTGAATGAAATTTTGAGAATTAAATTAGGAATTGTGTTTCATATCATCTTATTTATATATAAAAATGAAATTGACGTGACGTCTATACAAATCTGCATCGTTTTACATATCAACACCAAAACTGTCGTACAACTAAATAGTCAGAGTTCAAAATTTGCATAGTTTTTTATAAATAATTGTCATAGTTAACACAGGAAAAGTATTGCCATTGGTTTCGAGAGCGGCCAGGAGCGGCACTAGCGTTACTAATGACCGGGATTCGGCATTAGTGCAAGAAGAACGAACTAAATAATTCCGATGAAGTTTAATGATAAAACATAATTTTTACAATGACTTCAATGTTCGTAATTAGCAAAATTGAGTGTCAGACTGACAGATATATAAACATAACCTACAAAATAAATATTCTTTTCATTTTTACAATTTTTCGATCTCAAATAAAATTTAATATGCACTTCGGCACTGGAGTTATATTTTTTCATCACGAATGGGCCGAGGAAAATAATCCATATGATACAAAAATAACAATTGTTACGAATAATTGCAACGGGTAAAGCTAGTTGATTAATAATTAGTATTATCTGGTTTCAAATAAAAATTGAAGAGAAACACTTTTTTTAGTAGGTAATATATTTTCCGGATTCCTTTGGAGCAGTATCAGCTTCCGACAAAAAGAATAAAAAATGCTCTCACTGTCGATTCTTTCAAGAGCAATTTTAATTGGACGAAGTAAAGAAGCAGCGTCCTTGTAACTATTTCTCAGCCTATCGCTTAAAGGGCACAAATTCGAGAAATGTGAGGAATTTGAAAATTAGGCTGACGATTTTTTTATCACCAGCGCTCTCATCAAAGAACCAATTATCTCTATTTGTAAAACCTTTTACTTACTTTTTTCTTCCTAATTGTTACTCGCTTCTAGGCAGTTTGTTTTTTCAACTATTGTAGTGGTCTTACTGGTTTTATTTTTTACTTGATTAAATTGATCTTGCACAGAAAAAAATTGAATATGGGTCAGAATTACGTGTCGGCGAGTCAAAAGATTTCTTGTCGTTTTTAGTTTTTTCGTCGAAGTTTACTTTCGATTACACGCATTTTACACATGCACCTGACTAATTATCAATATCGGAACTCTTTATTTAAATCAGGGAAAGAGGTTTCTCACTAATGATGATATAAGTTTATTAATAAAAGGTAATTGTTGTTTATATTATTGGGCAGAAGTAATCAGTAAAAGGAATTTGTAATAGAAGATAAAACATAGATACTAAGAGCCAATCTTAAAATTCCCAGTTACAATGTTTACTTCCAGATAAATAATAGTACATTAAAAAACAAGCTTCATAAGGCAATTTGATAACAGGCCTTGTGAAACATGTTTTTCATACTATTAATTCTATTGAGGCAATTTATTAAATTTTTAAATCATGCGACCTAAAAATGACTATGTGTTTACTTCCTTGTACAAAATAAAGGAAGTATTGTATTCGCGAAAAATGTCAGTTTTCAGATTTCAACGGAAATATCCATTTTGACCATCCCTGAATCCATTCTGACTAATTTCGTCGGGAGTCGTGACGTATGTACGTATACGTACGTACGTACTTATCTCGCATAACTCAAAAACGGTAAGCCGTAGAAAGTTGAAATTTTGTATTTAGGAATGCTATAACATCTAGTTGTGCACCTCCCTTTTTGGTCAGTACATAATTTCCAGAAATGGTACTTTATATGAAGTCTATAATAGATTTTAATGAAAAACTATATTAAAATATAATCCAAAACTTTTCAAATTTGGTATATAAGACTTTTATATCAATTGGAATAACATAGCAGATTTAGAGAATTAAATTCTGCGTCTAGCACGTCAAGCATTATTAAATTAGCCCTTTGTATAAGCGAGATATATAAATTTAAAACTTATATACTTTTTGGTTTTTGTAATGAAGCTTGCTATGGATTAGGACAAAAAATAACAAAAAAATAAAAAATAGATGTTAATGTCAAATTACGTCAAATACGTGCAATTTAATAATTGAGTCTATACTTTATATTAGTCTTGCGTACAAGGCAGTCGTGTGGTGTCCACATCAGATTTTTTTATCAGTTATTTTGATAGCGCTTCCCGTAAAAATTTTAACTTCACAGATGAAAATTCATTGTTGACTGACAGCAATTTGAGATTATATGTCACTCTTCTGTTAGTTTTGAAAAACGCCAAAAACATTTAATTGACAGCAAAGATAAATGTATTCATTTCGTTTCAGTTTTGTTTATTCAACTGGCAGTTAAATTTTTTACCGGTTTCTAGTAACTAAGTACTAACTGTATCTGTACGCCAATATTATTAGCTTGTAGCTTGTCGACAGTCTCCAAAATGAAATAAAATAAAACGAAAGTATTATGCTGTCCATAAATACATACAGATAACGTTAGTGTATCGTTCTTAACGTGGTTTACTTTATTCTAAAATAATAAACATGATGAATAAAGCACATAACTAGAATATTTGTCATATTATCAGCATTAATAAAAGAATTTCAAAAAATAATATTTAGTAATAATATCTTCATTTTCTGAAACCGATAAACTATTGAACAAACCACGGATGTTATGAATCATAACAAGCCTTCGATGTCTTACAATCTTAAAATAACACTGCAATAAATTTAATTTAATATTAATAACATTTAACAATATGTGATATAAGAGTCACGATAGAATTATTGAGAAATTTAATAACTTAAGTCTAACTACCTTAACTTGCACAACTTAATGTAACGTGTGAACCCCACTGCTACGCTGAACAAGCGTGTAAGTATAGCGATGAAGCAATCGATCTAGCAGCCGGGCTACACGTAAATAAACAAGCCACGACGTGTTTAATTACTTCCGGTCGCCTGAACATTTTGTGTTCATTGTTATTATGCGGTCGAACATTCTAGAGCTCTCTGGAATGTTAATGGCAGCTGTATAAAAGGGGACGCAGCTATGCTCGGGAGTTAGTTACATTGAGAAACATACAGATATTCACATGGAGTGTTAGAGAGTAAAGTGTTCGGAGAAGCACAGCAGTATCGTGGTGAACGTATGCAGTTTGTGTCGAGTAGGTACTCGGAAAGTTACTGGTAACAAGCTATAGTATACGAGGACAGTAACGGCGAGTCGGAAAGCTACAGGTATACTGAGATAGCTGTAAAAGTGAATACTCGCTAGTGTTGACGAGTATTGTGAAGCTAGGTATACAAGGACAGTAACAGCGAGTTGGAGTGGATACTCGGCATTGGAGATGAAGAATTGTGGCATTCGGATAGTTGGTGATACTGAGGCTGTGGAATGAGAAAGTTAGTTACATATATAGACAGACAGTGAGGTGAAATGTGTGACTCTGTGACTTCTGTCCGGGCAGTTGAATATACAGTCGCTGTTGAGTCATTTGGACGCTGTGCAGGTCGGTAGGCGGACAGTTGAACGTGACATAAGTATAAAGTGATATAAATATAATGATATAAATATCGCGTAAACAATCTACAAGAGTCTGCAACAGACCGGTAGTATGAGATTGAAACACGTAGTAAAATAAATAATTAGTAATATCGTGGAAATAAATAGTAGTGTTAATTGGTTAAATAAATAAATAGTGTTAGTGTTATCAAGTTAATTTTGGTTTTAGTCTTAATTAGTTTTTAATAATTGTTCAATATTAGTAATCGTCATTATTTAATACCTTTTTAATATTTAGTTAGAGTAATAAACCTTTATTATAATTATTAATAATTGTCTAACATTTCACGCAAATAAATATTAACATTAGATTAATTTGAAATCACCGATAAATAACTGTTTAAAATTTTGTATTCCATGGCCTATCTGATCTGAGAAGAAAACTAGAATAATGATGACTATACATGAAATCTAATTATTTGAAATTTCAAAGCAAGCAAGGTAAATTTTTGCAATAATAAGGTAAATTGTCAGTTTATTTTATGGAAGCAATATGAATAAATTGCTTTTTGCAAATCATTTGGTACCCAAAAATTAATGTAGGAAAGAATTAAGAATTTTTATTGTAGCAGTACGCTCAGGAAATAAATACTTCATGGAACTTGAAATCTTAGCCCTACATAAGCTGACGTGCAAATAATGATGATGATACTTATGAAAGCTGTAGGCTAACAATTTATACGGAATTACCGAATTTATATTCATTTGTAGTGATTCTACATAACAGTTTTGAGTGTCCCTGAAGCGACGTTTGATAAATACTCTTCACGAGATAAAATATATATTGTCATAACCGAAATTATAGTTCAACAGTTAAATATACCTGCAGGAAAAAATATATTAAATTATCAATTATTATCGATATATCAGTCGGATTGATCAATATATCAATGTTTGATACATCAACATATCGATGTTCAATGATATAATCAATAATTTATCAATTTTTTGTTTTATTATTTCATTGTTGAAAAGCCCTTATAAAATACCTGAAATTTGCGTTCATGATTTCTCCACATTTTATCCATACACTCTATATCTCCCAGTTGATCCCCACGTCATCAATTTCTGATGCAAGAATTACAAAACTTTTATCTAGCATCTTTGTCATACACTGGCATATATAAGACTTTTATTCGCTATCTCATTGTCGTCGGTTTTTCAGAGGGGTATAAGTTATCTCCGTTTAACCAACGGCAAAAAATGAAATAGAAACTGTATTGTAACCGCGGTAACGAGTATCATTTTCAAATATTTGAATTATTTGAATATTTATATCATTCTGTCATTCATGTGATTAAGGTGATTTTGGCGTCGATAATAATTTTTGCTTCGTTGTGTGTTGCTAATTTTGTTAATTCTTGGGATTGTAGATACATATTATGCATTTTGTTATTATAAAGACGGTGTTTCTAAGATTTCCGACAATTATTGCAACATATTTCTTTTGGACAATAAAAGAGGTATGTATATCTCATCCATTACCTATACTTATTTCGTATTTATTCAATTGGTTTATTATTTCTAAATAACTATTTATAGGTACTTCGAATTTTGATGAACAATGAAACTGATACTATATAGGTCATACTGTTAGTTTTTACCAGATTTGACATTACATCATAATTATTCAATTGCGAAATATGTAAATGTCACTTAGAATTTTGATGAATAATAATATTCACACAGTAGTATATTATGTTATATTTAGGAATAACAAAATTATTCCAAATAAATTATTGAGAATGTCAAACATGACAAAGTCCTGTCCGACTCCACCTGATAAAACCTTGATAACAATATGACGTCATTAATTCCGTCCCTCCCCTGGCGATTTGAACCATATGTTTACTATTGATGACGTGAGAATCAAGTAGTGGAAACGGACTTTATGTACTTTTTTAAAATTTTGTAAATATTGCTCATTTCTAGTGATAGCCATGGAACTGACACAAAATTACAAATAAATGAATAACGTTTGAACTGTCACTACTATCAGAGAAATTAGTTTATTAGGATACTAATTTATATTAATTGTGTTGTAAAATACTATTTCGTAATTATTATATTACTATTTATTGTGTTTTGGTTTCTAATAGAACGTTATTATTGACGTGAATCTGTAAATAATTCAATAGTATTATTCTGACAGTTCAAATATCATGCATTTATTTCTAATTTGATCTCAATTCCATGTCACTATAAATGAGCAATATTTCAAAATCGGGTTTACAAGTCACAAAATGTGAAAAATAAAATATGATTGGTGATATACTCGTATACGTGTAGAATTATATTATCTACAACCTTTATTTCTCAGTTCCAAATATCGTTTCGTACAACTGTAACAACTATAACTATTCGGTGCTATTCTGTAACTTTATCATTATCTGTTATCGATCGTTAAATTAATGACAATCGTTTATTTTAATGATCAAGATATCGATTGTCTCAATTTTCGTATTCTATAACTACAATCATTTTCTTTGTCATTTCTTTGACAATTTTACGCATTTCGCGCTCATATGAACTTAGCAGTCATTTACCAATAAGTATTTCACTCACACAATTGCGAAAAAAAAATAGTTTTAACGATATAAAATGTACGTACCTAAAATTTTCCAAAAAAGAAAAACAGTACGTAATTTAAGAAGAGTAATATAAAATATTTTTTAGTTATAAATAATTATATCGGCACATTGTTCTATTGAGCCCCTGAATACTATTATTTTTTATTGATTACAACAAATGATATTTTGATTATTGCTCAAGAATACTCATTGCACAAATTAATCCTACAAAAAGATTATTATGTTGTATTTTGCGAAGAATAATTATGATTTACTATCATATATATCATATATATATATATATATATATATATATATATATATATATATTTTCTTCATTTGAAAACTACGGTGGAATTTTGAAAGCTGAGTAATTTTATGTTTTTTTTTTCTTTTCCACCGATATTCCCCTAATGTACTATTAAAATTTAGTAGAAAAAAGTAAAAGAAATATCATTCCAAACGCATATTTCTCTGGCATTGTTATATTGAAAACTATAACTGTAAAATTATTGATTACAACAAAGAATATTTTATTGATTACAAGAATAAATTCAACAAAGTAAATTTCATCAATATTTTAATAATAGCAATTTGCGAAAAAAATACAATAAAATTGTGGTGGAAATGAAAAATGTATAGTTTCGAAGGGGCCTCGCATATCATAATAATTGTTCTAGGCCTCGCGGTTTCTAGCAGTAGCCCCCGAATGTCATTTCTACCGTTTCGCAGATGAGGTTTGAGTGTTATGATTAAATATTGGGCGAGTTCTCGAATTACTTAAAAGATTTGTTTAAAATTTTGATCGCATCGCGTGAGGAAAAAGGGTGACTTGCATTTCTTAGTGCCTTGTTGTGAATATACATAACCTAAATCTATAAGCAATAGGTCTGTTCGTTTCGCTACTTTGCGTCTACGGTTTACTGCCGCCTTCACACAAAGTATATGGGCGCGGCAGTAAACTGTAGACGCAAGGTAGCGAAACGAACAAACCTAATATAAAAATGTAAATTCTACGAATTATATTATATGATATAAAATGCTTACTTGTATATTCTTTCATTTATGTATATTGCTTTGAAAGTACAGGCGATATATAATTCGAACTGATACTTTTATCTGATTTTGACATTGGTTATCGATCATTAATATGATAACGACATCATATTACTGATCGATAAATTTCCGTGTGTTATCTACTATCATTAACAAATTTTAATGATCAAGTGACTTACAGAATCCCAATTTGAATTGCAATCGATCATTACCTCGATAATGATCGATAAATGATAATGATTGAGTTACAGAATAGCCTCGATTATTTTCGCCCTGAAATCAGTCAATAATTATTAAATAGTAAAGTGACTTTTGGGCCATTTCTTATATCACCATGACTTAAAAAAATCTGAGTATGCTAATCTGTATATTGCAGTAATGACGATATTATCTGTACTATAGACGACGCTGACTAGGTGTCACCTCCGGCATTAAAAATGTTTTGTAGAGAACACTACAGGAACTATATTTATGCTATTTGAAAAATTGATATGTTTAAAGTTGACATCGGTCGAACTATTTTGAACTCAAAATCAAATCTTTCCCAGATATATGCATCGTTTTCACCCAGTAAGCAAATCCGTAATTTTTAATCTCGGGCATTTTTGACTGCGCTGTCAAATTAGAATAAAGAACCATTGTCATAGTTTCCTTTTCGGCAAGAATTCCCATATTCGGCATTAATGTCCACGTCCTTGGAATAAAGAGAGCAAAGTCAAAGAATTTCAAGCTCTAATGGGTCTTGAGCTGGCATAGGAATAGAAACACAATGCTTTGCCCGACTAAGGCCAGAGAGAGCAGGTAGATATCAATCGAAGCCCTGAACCGAGAAAAAGGATTAAGGCCCCAGTGAAGTGAGTAACTCATCCATTTAAGTCTCCTACTGTTTTGTCATATATTTTAGAATAAAATATATCTTAGTCTAGATTTTTAACATAATTTCTCCGGCATATTTATATATGGAAGAGATATTCAAAATTTCATGCCATAGCCACGAGAATTATCTATGGGTTATTAAAAACGGATTTGTTATTTTGACTTATTTATGCCTCTTATCTTACTAGAAATATTTCTTTACATATTTTTTACATACATACTTTTAAATTACACTAAAATTTAGTTCCACGGGATTATGGTCGAAATCCTATTTAAAGAAAAGTGCTACAATGACTCTTCTAGTAATATGTGGTTTTCATACTATTTTAAATGACCAGATCTCTTTGACGTCAATGCTGGAAATTCTGGATATTAGACAAAAAAAAATACTATGTTTCATATACCATATACTATAATTATATTTGTAGAATCAGCCTTAACTTAACACTAATAAGTCGGTTAAATTAGACAAATGTTTCCCCGCTTTATTTATTGGTGTATCGTTATTTGAGAAAAATTAATAGGTCATTGGATATAGGCGAAAATGTATATATAGCAGTTTTTTATTTTTGCGAAAAACTTCCAAATGCGAAGTAATGCTGCACCGTTTTAGGACGGTTCATGGAAAATTCATCGCGGGTAAATTAATCGCGGAAAATTCATCGTGGGGAAAATTGATCGCCGGTAAATTGATCGCCGGAAAATTAATCGCCGGTAAATTTATCGTGAGGAAAATTGATCATGGGGAAAATTGATTACCAGTAAATTGATCGTAGGGAAAATTGACCGCCATAAAATTGGTTCATATTCATATTCAATGAACACCGAGGGATTAAAAAGACGGCGGTGGTGACTATTGTGTTGTAGTTGTAATATAAATAATTCTCTGAATTTTGTTAAAATATGAATGGGAATTCTTAGACTTTCGTCGCAAACAAAGGAAAATTATATTATTTTCTCCACTGCAGAATTTTGTGAAGATACGGCTGGGACGGAGAAAATAATAAAATAATATTTTTTGTGTACATAAATATCCACGCGATAAATTTACCGGCGATCAATTTTCCTCGCGATCAATTTTCCGGCGATCAATATTCCGGCGATCAATTTTCCTCGAGATCAATTTTCCACGCGGTCAATTTACCGGCGATCAATTTACCTCGCGATCAATGTCCCGGCGATCAATTTACTGGCGATATATTTTCCAGGTGATCAATTTACCGGCGATGAATTTTCCCCGCGATCAATTTTCCGCGATAAACTTTCCGCGATGAATTTACCGGTGATGAATTTTCCGGACACGTTTTAGAACACTTTTTTATTTTCGTTCGAAAGGCGATGCTCGAGTTTTTTTTCACTGTTGAACTTCAAGTTATAAGTTTTAATTTTTGTATGAACAATTGAAAATATTTTTACCTTCCGTCACCTTTAGGTAAGGAAGGTATTGTCTTTGGTCAAAAAATTCGGTGGTGAGTTTTTGATGAATAAGCACGTTTTAGGGTCCCTAGAATACGATTTTACTATTTTTACGATGATGTCTGTATGTGTGTGTGTGAGTGTGTGTGTGAGTGTGTGTGTGTGTGTGTGAGTGTGTGTGTGTGTGTGTGTGTGTGTGTGTGTGTGTGTGTGTGTCTGTGTGTGACTAAATTTTCTAATGCGATAACTCTAATACTAGAATTCCAAAAATTATAATTCTTTCGTATTCCTCTTCGTTACATTCATGTGAAGAGCTGATTAGATTTTGGTTATAATTGGTCAACCGGAAGTACCCTCTTCTGAAGATTTTAACAGTTTTTCTTGAAAAAACGGTTTAAATATCATTTTTTCACATTTAATGTTATTATAAATATGAAAGAATTATTTATTCTCTATACGATTTTAATGCATTTTATACTTCATATTAAATGGACATAGAGTTAAAAAATTATAAAGAAATTAAATATCATATATATTAGTCAGCTTTGCTATAACTCTGGAAACAGCTGCTACATTAAGAAAATTCTGATTGAAAGGTGTCAGTGTCAAGTGCAGTTGACAGTATGTTTGTTATAATTTTACTAGAAATATAGGATCTTTTGTTAGAAACTTTCTGTATGGAATTTGTATAAAATACATACAACTGCCTTAAGGTAATGTACAAGAAATATAATCTTTTGCAAAGAACTTTATGTATGACATTTATATATAATACATAGAACTGACGGAAGGTAATGTGCTGGCCACATCAGATTTTTTAGCTTTCCAACGATGTGTCTAATCGTCTATGGTTCTTTGTTTTCAACATCAAGAATTCAGCAATAATTATTAAATTTATATATTGAAAACAATGATTAATGAAACAATTAAAAAGTACAATTCAAGATAATAATTGGTTATTTTTAAGTTTATTTTTTTATTCTCACTAATATTTTTCAAATATAAGTAGCATTCAAACATTTTTCAAATTTCGTTTTAAATATGCAATTGGCTCCTAAGACGTCTATATATAAATATTACAATAAATTAAAATACACAAGAAAACTTTATACAGTTTTGAGAACTAAATTAGGATAATAGGAATGAAGATACTTGAAACCGAGTGAAACTCTTAAAAATAGGCAGACATTTCACATTACCTTCCGTCAATTCTATGCTTTTTTATAAAATCTATATAGAAAATTTCTTACAAAAGATTATATAGTAATTCCAGTAAGAGTTATTTTTGTAACAAGTGCGGGCAATAAGTGATTCTAAAACAAATACAAGTTTTTTCATAGTGTTTCAGATGCACATTTTCATCTTTTTCCTCATGTGTTGCAAATGTATTTGTGACGACTAAGGGGACGTAGGTATCAAACCATTACTAGAGCGGCAATGCATGGTATTTATAATAAGTAAGCATTAGGTACAAATATTGCTTTCATGACAACAAAACAATAATCTTTTTGTTTTACTATTTTCCGCACTCATTTTAGGTTTGACAACAATACTTATTTCCCGCACGATTGTAGAAAAAATATTTCACGAACAGTAAATTGTACGTAACACTGATATCAGTCAATTAGTAATATTTGACCATCCTAACTGTTTCCATGGTGAAGAAGCATAAATTGTATGATTTATGAATAAAGAGCGGATTCCGTGCAATTGCATATATTGTTTTTATTAGGCATATCAACAAAATCTTTTCATATCACTTTTCATTAAAAGTCAATGTCAAGTATTACATTAAAAAAAACTGGAAGCCCACTTTCAAGATTTGTAATTCCCGCTCGTTTTTGACGTCATGCTTTCGCATAGTCTATACATAATGTTTCTGTTTTTATTTTATTTTTTACAAACTGAAGAGTATTTTACTTTTGTTATTTTATATAATGTATTATATTATTTTATAATTATCATGGGACATATTTTTTATATTTTTCTTTTGTTTTCCTAATGTTCTGAATAAAAGACTACATATAAGAAAGAAAATAAGATAAATATTTTCGGAAATATGAATACCATATTCAAAAGCAACTGACCAATTTTTTGCATATTTTTATTTAAATATGCATATTTACAGTTTCTTTTGCATATATGGCGCATATTTTGATTATTTTTTCATGCATATTACATGTATATTTTGATACTTTTTTACTGCATATAATCCGCTCTTTATTTATAAAAAGACGGCCGTCTTCTGTACAAAACTGGGTGTTACAGATTACCGATCTGTAACTATGCAAATAAGATCAAAATCGCAACGAAAGTTGGCACTCTTGAGTATAATTTTATATTAATCAGCAAAAATTGATAGGCTTTTATAATATTTTTTACGCACAACTGCATATAATATGGCCGATATAACATGTAAACGTCAATTTAAGTAATTCTGTTTTAAAGTTGTTAAAAAGTGTTCCCAAAGCAAAAATATTTATTTCATTTTTATCTCCTTCAACGATTTTTTTCCACATGTAACTATGTGTCCGGAATCAAGTTCTTCTCCCTTACTATAATAGGGAACTACAGCGCAATTTAATTAAGAGAAATTAGGAAAAAATATTGAAAGCATATGCTTAATAATGAATATTAATAAAGAAATAAAACGATATAATTGAAATACTTCGGAAATAAGAGGATTTTTGTTATAACAGCTCGTCACTCATATGGATTCCATATATATATATATATATATTATTTTGATTAGCGACTCAAAGACAGCCTATAAATATATAACAAATACCCAGTTAGGGAGAGGAACCTACTACGAATGGAAGTAGATAAATTCAAATGGCGGAGGAGTGGTTATCAGTCCAGTACTGCAATTATTCTCAAATATATTTTAAGGACATTTAGGTCCACGGAGGAAACAGTTTGATATAGAAATTTATATTCGTGACGTCACATCTATATTTTAAACTTCGGGGGACTATAACTCTAATAGGAATTTTTCACAGGATTTTCACCGACAGTCTTAGTTTTACTTATACGTTCAGATGAAATTATATTTTAAAAATGGTGGAATCTCCTATTTCGGGACTCAGCCGTTGCTTTTAAATAACACAAAACTTCTTTTAATTTCACTTTCATTGTATATAAAAAATAATAAACTCTTTTAAACAAAACGGGTCACACACACAACTAGATTAGTTTTTAGTTCATCTATTACTTGTCTAGACCGCATTGTGACATCACAAAACATGACGGTAAAACTAACTAATCGCGAATTCCTTTATAAATATTACAGATCTGTATAAGGATAACAGTTTGAGCCCTTTAATTTCTTTATAATTATTTAACATTAAATACATGGAATATAGAGTAAGAAATGTACTAAATCAAACCGTATTGAGAATAAAATATTCTATAATATTCATAATAATGTAAAATGCCAAAAATGATATTTAACTACGTTTTTATCATTTATGCTGAAAAAGTAAATACTCATAAATAACAGTAAACTGTTTTGCGAAAAGTAAATATACTTCTTCAAGAAATAATTATCACCATGATGAATTGTTTTTCGTATGTAAACACTTCTTTTGGTGATTATTTCGTCAGATTTTTTGCATTACTTGTATTTTCGATAATCGAAAATAAAAATAACTTATTTGTTCAGTGAAATCAGACATGCAGTGCGTTCATTATTTGTATTGGTAATATAGTTTTGGTGTAGTTATATTGAATAATTTGGAAAGTTCGTTGTAAATTGGAAAGGTAGGACTACCTGGCAGTTACGAAGTCGGGAGCACATGAAATTCGCTATGCACGAACACGCGATTGAGGACCGGATGCGCGAAAAGCGAAACAGAAGTTAACGATATTTGCAAGATGACTTGGTCTTTTATAAAGCAGCGCTTATATTTACAAATTTAAATATATGAATATATGAATCCAGGAAGAGAATGCAAAATAAATATAATCTATATTGAGATTTTGGAATCGTAGCTTTAAGGCATATTTACAATTAAGCCTGCTATGGTGTAGGCTTAACCGATCCGTCTCAACTGATCCGAAAATTGTATTTATATCAATTTATTTTGTACAGGTACCTATGTAAAATATTAAATATCCCATTGTAGTTGTCTCAATTAGATTATAAAAAATATGTTTCGTTCATATTTATTGAAAATCACAGTATAATTTGAAACTTGATTTATGACAAGTAAATTCTGAACAGAACGTAGTATTATATGAGTTCGTTTATACATTTTCATATAGAAACAGTTCATAAGTTTCCGGTTTCTGGCGCCATATCGTTCGATTCCGCTCGCGGCTCAAGCAAATTACGAAAAATATGTGTGTACCAGTAGCGTAACTCGCAAAGTTGACTTTGGGGCCACCATATATCGATACTTCAATACAGGATTTATATAGCATTAAGTAGGGTATTAGTATGTATTAAATGAAAAATAAACAATTTATATATGAACAAAAATAAAATAAATATAAAATAAAAAAAAAAAACTTAACATAAACATATAATTATAAAAAGGACAATCCAAAATAAAATGTTTAATTAAAAAGTTTAATAAATCTTAATTTTTCTAGCTTTCATACTAGAAAATTAAGGTTACTGACATCCAATTTACCATCAACCTTGTATAAGCAATCAGAGATAGATAGTTCAGGAACTCTACGATTTTATCTCAAAAAAATTAATACAAAATCTTTTTTACGGAATCCTGTCCAGAAAAATGCTCTGAATAATGTTATTCCAGAAATCGGATCATGGGAACCTCCCACCAATTGGTAAAAATGGCGTGTTTAGGTTCTTGGGCATTTTTTCGAGAACAATTGCCCGTATCAAAATTTTACAAGAATACCAAATGAAAGCTCAAGATTTTTTGTACAAAAAAGAAAACTTATACTTTTTACCTAAGATGAACTGTCAAAGAGTTAGATTAAAACATATTTAACCAAATAACAATTTATAAAACAAATTTAAATTACACAATAAATAAACAATATGTATTACGTAATACTTCGTCTAAAACGTTTTACTATTTATTACAGTTTAATTTCATCGTGGCATCGAAAGATATAAATAATCGCGGATTTTTAAATAATTTTATCAACGCTTTCCTACAAATTTTCATTTTTTCATTCACCACTCTGATTCTATTCTATTATGTATTATACGATTTTCACCGATGCGCGGTTCGCAAATTACTAACTACTTAAACTTGCATGAAATTTCTCTAAAACTATAAACATCTGAAACTCGGCTTATTTCTAAATTTTTCATTGACCACTTTCACACGTATCTATTAAATACATAAAATTGTTCGTGTTTAATTTTGAATGAAAAAATGCAAATTGAGCCGATTTGGAGATATTTAAAATTTTAGAGAAATTTCATGTAAGTTTAAGTAGTTCGTAACTCGCGAAAGGATTCTTGTTTATTATTATTTTTATTTAAATGAGATCTCGCGCTCCGACGCGTTACGTCGCCTTGCAAGCCCTAGTTACGCCACTGGTGTGTACGTTTACAAAAAATAACCAAGCCAAGTCCTCCTCTGTGTTTGAAAATACTTTTGTAAGGGGTTTGAGATTTTTCTATAACAAAATATGTAATAAAAACTTGAAGAATGTACCTTATTTTTAATTTTTAAACATTATTTCCTTCTTCATTTTTATAATTTTCATCGGGTACTGCAAAATGTTTGTTATTTTCCTATAAATGATAGATCCATAATAGTATATTAAAAAATAATTACAAAAGGCAACTTATTCAAGCAAGACGTGAAATTAGGACACGAACGCATAGCAGCGAACGAATGATTGGATAGCCTTCTACAACGAATGCTTTATACTATTTTGTCTGTTCCGGCTTTATAAAAATAGTTGACAATTTCCTTTGAGGGATATTTTTGACACAATAGTTATGTTGATAACACTGATTTGTGTTTTTATTCTGTCCGTTGCCAAGATATTTAGCGCAGTCATACCAATCTCATATAACAAAATGTCATCAAGAATCGTTTAAATATGAAGCTCCGTCTAGCATCAATATGCGTGCTAGAATATGATATTCTAATTCCTAAACAGAGAAAATAAAATTTATAACTGAACTCCGTTTTTATTCTTATTATACTCGTACGTATGAAGAAAAATTGCCAGAGACATAAAATGAACCGTTTTTAATAAGTAATTTTTGTTTTCGCAAAATTTAAAATATTGAACATGTTTGGTTTTTGTAAAAAAAAAAACTCAATTATGTTACGTGTCGTACTGCATGATAGCCAGTATATGTATTCATTTGACTTCTTTACGGAGTAGAGTAAGAATTTTCAGCGAAAAAATTTTATATCTTTTTTATAGACACTGGTTATCATCCTATACAATCTCTGCAAGTTACATATGGTTTATAGTGAATTATAAAATATTTGGATATAACGGAATATTTTAATTATTTACAATAAAATATAGAATTTAATTCCACAATTTTTTCCTTAATTAATAAGTACGATTACTGACTCTCTGACTGTTAAACCAACAGATTTTTTTTTAAATCAAAATATGAATTTAGTAAAATATGGATGCCTCTTGGATTTTTTATTATACAGCAGATTGCAGAAATCTCAAATTTCTCATTCTCACATGTTCTCAAATTCTAAAACATCTCTGACAAAACCACAAAAACATTAAAAACTTCAACATCCCATATTAGATGCATATCACTTTAACAATACCAACCACAAAGAACGTCCATAAATCCCCGTATGGTCAGTGGATGAAGCGATGCGAGATTCGAACCCGGGACCCTATGAGGGTATTGTCCGAGACGCGTGGAGCCTCGGGCAGGTGTCCTAGCCTAGCCGCTGGTCAGTAGGGCCCCAAGGGGAAAGGGGCGAAAGAAGAGGGAAGGGAAAAGGCGCACGACGAACGTCAATTATTGACATGTGGAGGAAAAAATCTGCGAAAGCCAGGTAGGTAGGTGATTGGACAGGGCAGGAATAAAATTATTATAAAACTCTTTTCGTTTGTAAGTACTTTACAAAATTCACAGGATAAAGGCGGGAAAACAAATTCATTAGGAAATGCCTTCTTTCAAGACAAAAAGTTAATTATGGCAATTTTTTAGGGAAACAATAAATAACTGCAGTTAAACTTAAAAAGTAATGCTATTTTTATTGTTTCGTATTTATAAACTTTTATAATAACATAATATTAAAGAACATAGAAAATTAAGGTACTATTTTCACACAGTATGTGAGTAGGTGAATACGACATGAATAATAGTTAAAAATGGGAAATAATTATTTGTCAAACTAGAGAAGAAAGCGCTTCTGTTTCCCACTCGAGCTCTAAATTTGTAACCCTCGCTATTTCGCAACAAGAAACTTAAGTTTTCTGTGCATGCCAAATATTATAATTTATAATTTATATTTACAGGTCTAGTAACCACGTAATCTTAATTTAAAGATTTACCAAGTAAAAATATAATAATGGTTATAAATTTAGTAATTCTTGATTTTTTGCTATTTCAAGTAAATGTGCACAGAAGAGCTTTACATCGTTGGAAACCTAAAAATAGTTACTTTTGCATTCGAGAATGAAATGCGAGCAGAGCGAACAAAAAAAAATCATTCAAGAATGTTACAGCAATTCGCAATCGAGTATCAAACAACGTTTTTTTGAAAACTATGTCCCAAAATTAATAAAAATGTAGAGAGAAAATTTTGAGGCTCAGGTTATTTAATGTAACATAGTGTTACCGTGACAGCAATGTAGTCAAGGATATCATCTGGATTATTACGAATAATTGTTCAATTAGAACATTAAATATAAATAAAAAAAAATTCTATGCAAATAAAAATAGAGGGATAGATTTAATTAAGTTGCGACCCTCTCTTCAATAAAAATATTGCTGGATATAAAAGTCTTCTATTTTTGTAGACAAAAAACTATCATTTCGCGTGCTAATATGTATAGGGCTGTACGATCTTAGAAATTTGAAATCGATTTTCGATCTTTTGCTAAAATCGATTTGTCGCGATTGATCATCAATAGCAAAAAATCGATATTTTTTAATATGAAATCGAAATACTGTATCAAAAATCGATTTTAAATAATGATCAAAAATCGATTCTAATAAAAAATCAAAACATCTATTTTAATAATAGATAAATAATCTATTTCAATTTAAAAAATCGCAAGATCGATTTTTAGTGATACGAATTTTCTACTACACGTACACAATTCACGAATCACGTATAACATCTACCGCGCGTGAAACGCCAAGTGCTGGTAAAATCAAGAGATTTCTTTTTGGATTAAATATATTTAAATAACTGATCTTCCAGAATCTAGAAGATCGATATCTTTTAGAAATATCAATTTTCCAGAATTGGGATAAATATTTTTTTAATTGATCGATCTATTTGAAAAAATCGATTTTTCAAAATGAAAGTACAATCCGATTAAAAAAAGATTGATCAAGATTGATCAATTTGATCTTTTTCCCAGCCCTAGTCATGTAAATAACAACTTTTGAAGACAGTTTTCGAAAAAAAAAAATTCAATTATGGCAGCCATATAAAAATTACAATTCTGACAACATATTTAAAAACTAATAAGGATAAAAGAAATGAATATCTGCATTTGACAGAACATGATAAAGTGCCCTAAATAAGTGCAATCCAAAATTCCATATATTTTCATGCCTGGATATTTGAAAAAACAAAAATGATCAATGTGGAGTACGATGATCGACTGGTAGCAGAATGGAGAATTGGGAAATAATCGGACACGCAGTCTAATGTAAATAATTTATTTCCTGGCCTACGTTTCGACTGTGACTACAGTCTTCCTCAGGGCTAGAAATGGTCAATGATTAAAACTCAAACAACTTTTCTAAAAATTTAAAACGTTTTTTCTCTAATTCAGAACGTTTTAAATTTTTAGAAAAGTTGTTTGAGTTTTTTCTCTGAGTTCCAGCTTAAAAAAAATTTTTGACTTGATATATTATATAAAAACAATATATTTAATAAATTTTAATTGTTATTTCCATTGGGTCATATGGGGGATCCCCACGTTACCGTTTTAATCATTGACCATTTCTAGCCCTGAGGAAGACTGTAGTCACAGTCGAAACGTAGGCCAGGAAATAAATTATTTACATTAGACTGCGTGTCCGATTATTTCCCAATTCTCCAAAAATGATCAATATTTGAAAATAGTGGTGTCCTAATGAGCTTTTGTTTATTAACAGACTTCGTATCTCTTATAGTTCTCGATAACCATTGATGATTTTATGTTAGAAATTTTTAAATTTTCTGTAATACACCCCTGTTTTGCCATTCATCACCTTCTATTCATCGCATATTCCCTGCTAAATCCACATTCCTACCTACAAATAATTCTTTGCGCGGGTGTTTGAACGCGTGCGCATTAAACGTCAAACTACCGTACCATACTGCAGAACAGACTTCCAATGAAATGAAAGATTACATTACAAACGTTTACAAATACCCACTATACCCACAAATACTGCGTCGTTTTATGTTCGTTTCGTTCAAATAATACTCTCTAATTCCACTATACTCGGATATCGCACGAGCGAGGAGAAGAGAGTACAGTTGGAAGAAGAGTGTGGAAACCGCAATGGGAGAGAAAGAAAAGAGGAATTACACGAATCATTTAAGAGAGAAGTACATTGGTGTGTGGTTAAAAAGCGGTAACATCAAATAAAGTTAAACAATAGTGTCACTTAAAAATAAATCGGGTGGAAGATTGCGGTAGATCAAGAAAAGAAACTTATGTAAGATTAAATGAATTGTAAAGTTGCAAACAACTTTAAAAAAAATGTGGTTTATCTATGTGAGATACTTTAATATGTTACAGTTCCTAGGTACCTGTACACTTCAATAAAACTTTGAAGGACATTCTAGGTTTTACAAGGCTGTTTGGCTGTTTAATACGATCATAAATTATCAAATTTGTTAATAAATTTGGTGACAAATTTGTTTCATTGGAAACGAATTTTTCGACAAATAGGATATTCGATTCTATCACAAATTTCAGTATGTATTTTTTACCTCCCGCAACCTTTGGTAAGGGAGGTATAGGGATCGAGCTAAAAATAGATTTTGGTGTAAATCGGATAACCGGAAATGGTACTTTACTAGAAGCTCAAAATAGTTTTCCTTCGAAAAATACCGTTAAATGTTATTTTTTGACATTAACGTTATTATAAAAATTAAAGATTATTAAATTTTCTTCAGATTTATTAATACTTTTTCTATATATTTTATGGATAAATTTATAAAGTTATCTATAATTTAAATCCCGGAGCCTACGCTTTAAACAAACAAAACTCCTTGGTTGAGAAATTATTCAAATGCTAGTCATTTCAAATTAATAATAGTAACGTTTTAAAATGAAAAAAGTAAACAGAACAACAGGAAAGGAAATCAATATAGTTTCCAGCATATGTAAATATGTAGGTATATATTTAGATTAATAAAAATTAACGATTTGCAAAAAAGTTTAAACTAATTCTCATTTTTGGATTAGTGAATTTTATTTTATGCCCGGTATTTAAAATTTAATCTTCATTTTATTATCAAAAACGGTAGTTACTTGGATTAGATTAGACCATATTTTAAGAAATACACTGCCAAAATTAGAGTAATATTCGCTAATCCAAAAGTAAGGATTAGCTTAATCTTTTTTGTGACTCGGGCGGTACATTGCGGGAGGTATTGTGTTGGCCACACCAGATTTTTGAAATAAATAATCGATAAATGAATCTGAATTGATCACTAGGTATTAGATCGTACAACAAATCAGGCAAAACAATATTTTTTTGTTTCCGATTATTCATAGTTTTGTAAAAAATGTCCAATTTTCAGCAATAATCCGAAAATGGGACCAGATATGAACTCCTCAATATCACTATTCGATTCTACGGACAAAGTTACATAATTGTACTATAATTATTGAACAATGGATACAATTTTAATTTATAAAAGTTTAAAACCCCTAAAAAAGGCTTAAATCTGAAAAAATCGCGTTTTTTTGCGATTTTGGGTCGTATTCAGTTATTTTCATTAAAACTTGTAATAAAAGTTCAAATATTGTGAAAACTAGAATACTTATGTAATTTTGCACGTAGAATCAAATGATCATATCGCCATGGAGCCATGGTCATATTTTGACATATATATTTTGGGTTATAGTCCAAAAATGGGCAGTTTTTGACAAAACTTTAAATGTAAATATCTTTGAAAAGACAAGAACATTATTTCGAGCAAATTTTGTAAGAAAATTAATTTTGTACAATATATCTTTTTTAAGGTGGATTTATGCAGTCTACTTTTTATTTTACTTTTTCTTTTTCTTTTCGCTTTTACTTTTACTTTAAGTTCGGTATTTTACGCAGCTACTTTAAAGCATTCAATACTTATGCGCAGATGTGATTTTTCTGGCATATAGTCACAAATGTAAATAGATAAATATATCCTGTTAAAATGGACAAGAATTTAATAATTTGTAGATACAAAAATATTATTACGTAGTAAGTAAATATACTAACCAGTTTCATTTAATACAGACGCTATACTTTTCCAAGCATTCTTTTTGGCCACTTTATCCTTGAATAAAATATCTGTTTTATCATATAAGTGGGGATATTTTTGAATTAAATCTTATAATATACGATCTTGTTCTTTACTGATTTTTCGTTTGCATAACCTAAAACCTACACACAAAAACAAATACACAACACGCTGACGTTTGTGAAGTGAAGCTCATGCGCAGTAGTGATATTCTTTTACTTTAACGGTCTTAAGTTGAAAGTTGGTCCACTTAAGGTCTTAAAGTAAAATTAAAAGTGTGAACATAAAGCAATACATATATTAACACACATTTAACTTTTATAAAGTAAAAGAAAAAGTAAAATAAAAGGTAGGCTGAATAAATCCACCTTTAAATGTTTTTAAACTAAATACATATTCTACTTCTATTACCCCCTTATGTGAAAAGTTGTACCTATTTTTTGAAAAACAAACTTTGTCTTTTTAGTCTTATTTTGTACATCAAATTAATTAAAGACACATATCGGAATCGTTCCTTTAATATATAGGCGTCATTTCCTAATTACAGCACTTACTATTGAGATAACCTGTCCTATTAACACCAAAAGCTTTTCACCTTACAGTCCCCTAACTGTATTAGGTGGTCCGTCCGTTTAATCAATTCTCAATTAAGATTTGTAAACAGTTAAACACTACCGTACAGGAGTAATACACCTCGTCATTATGTTCTAAAACAAAAACTTAGTTGAGGATGGTCGAGGAGAGATAGAAGAGTTCTCGAGGGGATCTGAACCAGATCAAGGGCAAAGCTATTACAGTTTCCATTTGACGTAATTAAGCATTTATTTGATATGATCTAAGGATTAAATTCAAATTTCCGAACGCCATTTACCTCCCTGGTCTATTAGAAGCCAAGGGCTGTTTGCTTATCAGTCGACCACCGAAGACCTCGCATATGATCGGAATCGTAAAAGACGGGAACGAAATTTTCGTCCTACGAAGATTTGTCCCAAGTTTAGCACAGTTATTTGTATATTGTTTGATATCAGCTATTACTTGATGAAACTTCGAATCCAAATTTAAAAGATTAGAAAAATTACTAGGTTTTTATTTTTATTGTAGATGACCATAGCAAAATTATAGTAATCTAAATTAAAAGTAATCAGTGAAAATAAAATCCTATACATCGTTCAACGACAGAAACAAGCTATATTTCGTGCAGGCGACTATAAAATTTGGCGGGGGAAGTCATACCAGAGTTGTATTGTTATTATTTTTAGATTAATATAATTTAAGTATGTACTGTAAATATAAAGAAATAAGGAATACACTAGTAATAATAGTAAGAATGAAATGATACATCGTTCAACGACAGAACGTATCTGTTTCGTGCAAGCAACTATAAAATTTGGCGGAGGAAGTCATACTAGAGTTGCATTGTTATTATTTAAAGAATCATATACTGCAAACATAATGGAAATAAGGAATATAATAATAGTAAGAATAAAATGATAATACAAAATTGGTTCGTGATCGGGTACGTTCTCTCGTTGAACGAAGTATAGCCATTTTTTAAATCATTTAAACAGTTATTTGCACTACTATTTAGTAACGATTTCTTTTATTTGCAATTATAATGTAAAAGTTCAGTATTGACCGTGTAAGTTACTATGGCAGGATACATTGAAATAATTAGATTCTCTGACAAACGAGATTGCAATAATTACTTGACCGCATCAAAACTCAGTGCATCGCAGGGTCGAACTAATTTTAATAAATAAAAGATCCTATGATAAAAATATATGTACATAAGTTTGTGAAGTTTTCTTAAAAAACAAAATTTATTTAATATGTTTTTTTGTAATTTCATCTATTACATACATACATTTTTTTTAAATTATAGCTTTTAATAATTTTATCTGTACATGAATTTATTCTCGTAGTTTGGCATATAAGAACATCAATAATTATTAAGTACTTTCTTAAGGAAAGTTAAAGATGATATTTGTAGAAAACCTTAGTAAACAATATTCATACGGAAATTAATAGAATTCAATAGAAATAAAGGAAATAAAATTATAATTGATTTTCGATAAACGAAACAAATGCATTGTCAGAGAGATAAAATTCTTGCATACAAAATTACTTAGATAGGTAAGCATTATTCAGTCAGAAAAATATTTAAAAAATCATGAAATTAAGCGAATTAAAGAAAATGAATAGGTAGGTACATAAGAAAAAGAATATATATATATATATATATATATATATATATATATATATATATATATATATATATATATATATATATATATATATATATATAAAATATATATGATCACGGTGTATTACCCATAATATTATACAGCAGAGTACATATATGAAAAATACATGCAGTTCCAAGTCAGAATCGTCGTAAGTCGAGTTACACTACAACTAGTAATTTATTCTGAATTTATGACTTGTTGCCCTTCGACTATACACATATATCTTTGTAAATGATCGGAATGAACAAATTCATAAATCGTTGGGTTAAATTGCTAACATATTTTGAGTAAGAAAGCACTGATTATAAGGCGCCATGACTGGTGCGCTTACAGCCAAATAAAATATTTATTTTAAATGAATAGTCATACCCACATGATTATTGCTCGTCTTTTAATTGTTTATTAGTATTGTGAGTACAAAGAATAATTTATTTATGTGACAGTGAAATGAAACATTCAAATATCAAGCTAAAAGCACTTGAAATACCTACCGCAAACACAGAAAAATGACTGGTTTTCAGCAAATTAATATTCATAACTCAGGGGTGCTTCATTCATTCAATTATTGCAACCTTACAACAAATACAATTTAATCTTTAATATGAAATGTATTTTATTCATTCAGTTATATTATTTATTTGACCGTCATTTATTTCATTTAAATTTAATTTAATTTTCTCAAATAAACTAATATATTTATGTTTAGTATTTTAAATTGATATTTTTAATTAATAGATTTATAATTTTCTGAAATGTTTACTTATTTCCTACAAATGTGCATGTAATTGTTTTGAATTAATTGCATAATATATTTGTGGAAACTTTATATTTATTACAATGAAAAATAGTTTTTATTGTGTGAATCTACATTTATTTGTCACAAATAAATATTATTTGTGGCAAAATAATATTTCTATTGAGTGAACAATGTTCTATTTGTCAAATGACGATTTTAAGTGAAGGAACTTGTATGGACTTGTTCATTTGTTGTACGTTTCATCTTGTTTATGGTGATGCTCATTTCAGGCAGTGTTCATTACTGGCGATTTGTTTTTCATTCGTGTGCTAAAAAGTAGTGAATATGGGTAACGAAATAGTGAAAAATATGCTACTTGAGTGGAGTTTTGGATATTTGCTTTGCCCTTTTCAGTGTATATTTTATGTCAAGGCACAGCCATCGGTACCTGTACAGAGTGTGTATTTATACTTTTATAATTTTTTGTTATATGTACATTAATATTCTTAAGGATATAAATTGTGAGTTAATAAAAATATGGTGTACGAAAAAATTAAATATACTGCTCTTTATTTAATTGTTTTCCTTCAATTTTAATCTATGCAGGTTAAGAGAGGTAGGTATGTAAACTTGGTTCAAATAAATTATTATATGCCCAATAGTAATGCAATAAATTTAGCGCAATTAAAATAATTCTTAACGTAAATAAATGCATAGTTCTCATGAAATAGAAGATATAATTGATCTCAATGTATTATTACAAATACATTATTACGTTGCTTCAATTGTAGATATAATTGGATCTATTCAAGTTTAGGATTTATTTGTAACAAATAAATTTACAGTTCACGTAATTATATCTTTTTCTCAGTGAAATGAATTAAATTCATCTACACTCTATCTGGCACCCTTTCGGACAAATTCATAAGGGACCAACACTAAACACTAGACATCCTGTAGAGGGTCCTAGTCTGCATCTGATCGGAATCGTTAAGTAGTCGATGGCCGTTTTTGCTCTGCTATCGCCCCAATCAACATTAATTATTTATTATTGAAGCCGAGGTGTGAAGAGTACCATCCAGAGGTGCTAACCTCTCATTATAAATTCTCCAGGGCGAGATTTAATGGAAGCGGCCGTTGCGTGAGATGTATTTTGTTGATTACTCGACCCAACCTAAATAAACTTCTCCTCGTGCGAAGATTAGATTGGGAAATGCAACACCATCGCCGACTAAGACGATGAAACTATTATCTGCTCTGTTGTTAGATTGGAATTACTTCTTGTGGTGGAAACTTTGACGCTTCACTTCCTTCAACACTTTACTAATTTTCCTTTCGATACACGCAACGCAAAAACAACCAATCATTATTTTAAACGTCCCAAAACGGATTTGTGTACTTTTACCGCGAAATTGGAGACGAAGTTTAGAGAACACAACCATGTTTTTTGTGAGAAAAGGGTAATTTGTCTATTTCAAACAAAATTTACTTCGGTTTTTGTAAGAATGTAATGTGACGAATTGTATATCCTACAATTTAAACAGGATTTTTTTGGTCAAACAAACATATTGACACATCGTGGTTTATTGTATTTATTTTCTATTTGAAAATAAAAGTAAAAGTAAAATATCTGATGTGGCAACACAACAACTCTCACCATTTAATTTTTAAAACGTTACCACTATTTAATTCGAAATGATTAGTATTTTGACAGTGACAGTTATCTGACATACATTTTAGATCCAAACTATGTAAACAAGGAGTTTTGTTTGAAGCGTAAGCTTCAAGATTTAAATTATATATTATTTTACAAATTTATTTATAAAATATATAGAAAAAGTATTAATGCATTTAATAATCTTTAATTTTCATAATAATATAAATTGCGAAAAAATAACATTTAAAGGTATTTTTCGAAGAAAAACTATTTTGAGCTTCAAGTAAAGTGCCATTTCTAATTATCTAATTTATACCAAAATCTAATGGTTTCTTTCTATATTAGAATAAGGTAGAAAAAGAAGGTTTCAAAATTTTCTGAATAATAGTATTTGAGTTAGAGTGGAGGATTCAAACACACAGACATCATCATGAAAATGTTAAAATTTGATTCCATGGGCCTTAAAACGTGGTCATTTACTAAAATTTTGATATGCGATTTTTAGCACGATCCTTATACTTTCCTTACCCCCCCCCCCCATTTTTGAGTCATAACCCATAAATGAGTAAAGTTTTAAATGTAAATATTTCGGTAAATAAAAACGAAATTGACCTGATGTTCATTAAACTTGTACTTTAAATTTTTTAAGAATTTAGAGCGTATTAATATCTATTAATATGTATTTCAATTTTGAAGACTATAATCCGACAAAAGTTGAATGTATTTATAATAAATTTTCCACTTAGCATCTTCAACAATTGTCCGGGACATAGACCTATTGGGACTCAAATGGTTAAAACTCGATATGCAATTTTTAATACGAACCCTATATCCCTTATCAAGAGTAGCAAGAGTCTCTAAATTTGCATTGATTTTCAATGTTAAGGTACATTTATAAATGAAAATTAGGTTTAGATTTGCGGTTTATATTTCAGGTTAAAAGACCTTGGCCGCAGATTATATTATGACTCCATTCATATTTCAGAATTTGGAGTCTCTAAATCTGATTCGTAAAGCTAAACATTGCAAGGTCTAAACTTTAGGTTTCTGATTTAGTGTGACATCACAAACTTCACCAATGAGAACGAGTCTAAAACGATATAGAAATATACACACATCTTTATTTGGTATTCTATTGGTGGATTCGGTCTTTAAAGCAAAGAAGTAAAGAGAAGACCAAAGAGGCAAAACTTAATTGCTGAAATATAACTAATACTCTGTTGAGTATTGTTCTACCGATATTTTAATCCTTTTTTTGAAGCATTTACATGTCAGTACAATCAATAAGGTTAAATTAAACGTGCATTTATGAATGACTTACTTAAATCTAAACAAAAACCATAAATCTAATTTTCATTTGTGATTGTACCTTTATTCGGTAGTATTTTGGTTTACATATTAATGTACCTGTAGGTATTAAAAATTGGTATGAACTGTCAGTTCTTCGAAGATTAACTACTTTGGATAAACAAACCGTATAATTAAATTAAAAATTAAGAAAAATCTGAAGGAATTTGCAACCTATGTTCTCCGGTTTGTGTTACTATAAATGGAAACCAATTATTATTGAAAATTAGTGATAATTATCCCATCATTTAAGACCACCAACATTCAACATTCATTCCCAATTCCCAAGATGCTTCTTCCCAACATCTCATTCCCGTAAAAAGTAAAGGGTTGCCCGAATCTCAACATTGTTTGCATGTCACTAACTTCTTCACACTTCATAGTGCGTTCATACCTCCCAACTCGAAGATCTAAGCGTATCGACAACTTATGCCCGGGTCACGCTTCACCGAGGAAATTAACGAAGTCGAGCCAAAATGCGGTGGTTGGGTTGGGTCTCTACTCGCCGCTATTCGTAATGGTTGTGAACCATAGCCTTCTTTTTCTCCAAAACCGATCGAGTTCTGTTGATTTTCCGCACGCACGAAGCGGACGGTTTGAAGTTCAGCTTCACTGAGAGTTGATTAGGAGAATAACCTCTGGATAAACATAGTTAAATGGAAAGAAATTCTAAATTTGATATGGATTTGCATTGAGGTGATGGAATTCAGAATTGATACGCAATTTTGTGTCCGAAGACATATATTAAAACGTCACCGTTGTAGTTATGAGGTTGAATTATTTTTAAGTAGTAAACCAGATTAGTTTCGACTGACAACAATGAAGTTTCCACTATTTTTACCTCCCGCTACCCTTGGTAAGGAAGGCATAGGGATCGTGCTAAAAATCACAATTTTGGTGCGTGAGTGTGTGTGTGCGTATGCGTGTATGGAACCTCCACTCTAACTCAAATACTATCATTCAGAAAATATTGAAACCTTTTTATTTCTACCTTATTCTAATAAGGAAAGATACCATTAGATTTTGGCGTATATCAGATAACCTGAAATGGCATTTTACTTGAAGTTCAAAATAGATTTTCTTCGAAAAATACCTTCAAATGTTATGTTTTCAAGATTTGTGTTATTATAAAAATTAAATATTATTACATTTTCTACAGATTTGCATAAATACTTTTTCTATATATTTTATGGATAACATTATAAAATTATCTTTAATTTTAATCCTGGATTCTACGCTTTAAACAAACAGCGAACACAACTGCTTGATTACACAGTTCATATCTGAATGGATCTTAATACAGTTTCCGCAATAACTAAATATGTAAGTATGTACATTTAAATTAATAAAAATTAAATACCGGGAGATTTGGTGTTGGCCACATCAGATTTTATTTTTTTATTTGTATGAAATATAAATTGAAAACAATCTGTAGTTCTAGAAAGTGTTAATTCTTATTCATTAAGCGGTAGTAAATTTTTAATATTCTATGAGGTAGAGGAACTACTTTTTTTCCCAAACAGTGGAGTTCGATAATGATTGGAGTAATATAAATTGATCTATTTTAACAGTTATTAAATATATAATAATAATAATAATAATAATAATAATAATAATAATAATAATAATAATAATAATAATAATAATAATAATAATAATAATAATAATAATAATCATCATCAGCATAATAATATATTATGCAACAGTAAATAATCGTAGCATTATTCACAAAACCGAATGTCTAAGTCTAAAGAGTTTATAAATCAAGTCATATATGTACTATTCATTTTCTACGACTGCAAATTAAGAGAGCAAAAATACAGAAATATACTTTTAGATTACTTATTCTTTTCGGAATGACAATTGTCAGCAGTGCTTAGTGAATCAACTTTTAGTGGTTTCTAGCTTCACGCCATGTCCAATATGATCAGAGACAAAGATTGTGATTAAGATGTCTTTTAGCGCCATGGAAATCAGCATATTTTAATAACAGTAATAAAATACAAACGTTTAAAATAACTTTCGTGGTCGATAAATAATTGGAAATACGCAAATATTAAGTAAATTAATAAAATAGTTAATAAAAACCTAGTCCAAGTTTTGATTGCCACGATTTTGTTGCTTATGTCATACAATATATCTTTAATTTCCATATAAACGCACGTAGTTTCTATTTGGCGTGGCGTCATAAATTAAAACAAGTGTTATTTGGTTTACTATCCTTATATTTTGGATTCATTTACTTGAAAATGAATTCCGGATTTCAAAAATGCTATAGTTGAAGACTTGAAAGTAGTATGAATTTAGGAATGAGTGAATATGTGAGTGCGATAGGTGAATACTGTGACGTATGGAATATCTTAATAATTAATTTAAAAAAATTAAAAAACCTGAATAGTTTCTATCATATGATAGTCCAGTTTTAATATAAATAACTCCATTTTGAATTCACCAGCAATAATGTTATTTAAAATAAGGTCTTGTATAAGATTGCCTAGAAGACAATATTAGTTTGCATGCGCTTTCAATAAAACAACATTATCTCCTAAACTGTAAACAGTTTAATTACTTACTGTAACTGTAACTAACTGTAAAGACAGTAGACTCATTAACTTAATGAATAAATACTTATTTTGATAAGAATTAAATAGTTATTTAAAAAATATATCGTAGTTTCACTTATATTGTTTATGTAAATTGTAACATAAAAACCGCTTATTTGGGGTAGCAGTGGTGCCAAATGTCATGAGCTGGAAGATGCGCAGATCAGGAAGAAAGACAGCTAGACAAAGGTCAGGCAATAGGAGAGAGAGAAAGAGAAAGAAAGAATTTTGCTTTCTGCACAACAGCTCATGACGTTTGGTACGGGCTATACATCGTATATTGAGATGTGTGTATGTCGTGATTTATATCTATTTATTTATCGCATGCTGTCCCGGATATTTTTGTAGAACTTTTTATGTTCGATAATTTTATCATGCATTATTAAAAAATGCAAGACAAATTACTTTTAATTATGTATTACAATTTTTATTCAGGGTATGAAAAATATTAAAAATTTGACTTGGCATAATTGAAGGCAGAACTAATTTTGCAGTACACCTGAAGTGATTAAAATGTTCAGAAGGGCATAAAATCAGCTGTTAAATAAATGCTGCAAATAATTACTACATCATATAAATCTTATCTCCGATCTCGCTTAAATACAATGTACATTTTCCAGCAAATAAGAGCAATGCAGTTAACCATTGAAAACTGAAAAATTACGGCGCTGTTTAAGTGTGAAGAAATAAATCAACAATAATGTATGATCTCCTTAGATAAGAAAAAATACAGAATAATTCTTCTTGTTAAATTTGCTAACGTTCGCTTCGTTTAGACTTAAGATCGTGACTCAAGTTAAATCATTTTTGATATATTTCAAATTATAATTTATCTGCGTGTAACTAAATTTTACACGCTCCTCAATTAAAAAATATGTAGATAAATATCCAGAGCAACTTACAAGTTAGGTAAGTTTTATTTTTATACTTTGTAACACTTAAGAGTATGTTTAAAGAGATGCAGTGTCCTTCATTCTTGAAATTTAAAAATAAAGCATATAATTTATGCAGTTATTAATTAATATACATGTAGGTAGGTACATGAAAAGAAAATCATTTTATTTAACAAGTTTTTTTTTTCGTATTAAACCTGTGATTCTATAACCTTCTACATGATCTAAATTTAAAGAATAATACTTAATGTAAATGTATAATTTTCTTGTTAATAAAATTAAAAATACCCCTAACCTTAAAATTATGTGAAAACAAAACTATATAAGTACTTCGAGAACAACGTTCACGTCTTCAATAGTAAAATTTTACGCGAAACCGTGTAAGAGTGTAAAGAGAAAATAAGATTACTCAACATGTAAAACATTCTCTGACAAAAGGACTATTAGGATCTTTCGCAACTGGTATGGTTAGCCTGTACAGTTATCTTTATTTTTCTTACCCTCGTAGCATAATATTTTACTAATGATTACTAGTGAAGATGAGAACAGCGACTACGTTTGTATCGACAATTCAAACGGCTTCAAACATATTATGACTTGAAATAGCCTCTTAGTTTATTCCAGTGAATTGAAAACACGATTGAGCAATTTTCAATCTTTTTTAAATTCTTACTCACTAAAGAAAGATAATTAAATAAAAGATTATTCAGTCAGACAGAGAAAGGTTTATGAGCTAATTTCATGCTAGATATGTAACCTCAAAATCTAAAAATAGTCATGTTGTCATTTGTCCTTTCTTTCAAAAACATTAAAAATTGTTTTGTTTATTTATTACTCCAAATATTTCGTTTTATACAAATTAACAAAATTTCGTGACTTTTATAAAATGAAATAAAAATGTTAATAACCAACAAACGATATGAATTTAGTCATACTACAAAATAGCGGAAGTGCGCATGAGTAATTGAAGTGTCATCGTTTCTTTCAATAGAAGTCAAGCCGCTTTATATGAATACATATATATATATATATATATATATATATATATATATATATATATATATATATATATATATATATATATATATATATATATACATATATATATATATATATATATATATATATATATATATATATATATATATATATATATATACAGGGTGTTTCCTTTAAAACAACCAGCGTTTTTTTAGGCGAACTAACAACTTTAGAGAAAAATGTTTTATACCAAAAATGATCAAGAATAAGGGGATAATGTATCAATAGTAACAAACCGAATATTTAATCAGTGGTTCTCAAACGGTAGAAAAAAATTATATTTCTTTAAATAGCACCTTATATAATTTTTTAGCCCTTTAAATAGAATATTATTTTCTGATTTCAACGATATAAATATAGCACAGGGTTGTATAACAATTATTTCGAGAAAAATGGTATTAAAAACTAAAAATAATGTAATAAAAAATGCGTTTACTACTAGCGTAACTAGGCATCAGACCTGTGTATTGCATAGCCTATTGTAATACTATAACATTATTTTTAAAACCATTTGTCTCGAAATAATTGTTATATAACCCTATACCATATTTATATCATTGACATCAGAAAAAAATTCTCTATCTAATGGGCTAAAAAATAATATAGGATACCATTTAAAAAAATATAATTTTGTTCTGGCGTTTGAGAACCACTGGTCGAATTTTCAGTTTGTTATTAATAAATTAGCCCCTTATTCTTGATCATTTCTTGTATATAACATTTTTTTCTAAAGCCATTAGTTCGCCCAAAAAAGCGCTGGTTGTTTATATATATATATATATATATATATATATATATATATATATATATATATATATATATATATATATATTATGAAGTATAAAATGTAATAAAACCGTATAGAGAATAAAATATTCTTTAATATTTATAATAACATTAAATATGGAAAAATGATATTTAACAGTGTTTTTTTCAAGAAACACTGTTAAAATCTTAAAATAATGGTACTTCCGGTTAACCAATTATAACCAATATCTAATCATCTCTTCAGATGGATGTAAAGAAAAGAAAAAACCGTCACACACACATACATATATACAGACAACATCTTAAAAATAGTAAAATCTTATTCCAGGGACTCTGAAACGTACTTATTTATCAAAAACTCATCACTGAATTTTTTAAAACACGCTTCAACTCAAATTAATATAATATAAATATAATAGAAAATATTACAAAAGAATATTGCTACTGTTCGTTAAACTATAAAAGAATAGTTGATTTATATGTTTACACTTGCTAAAGCGTGAAACCCAATCTTTTTAATTATTTCATCAATTCTATGCTCTATAACATTTTAATATTCACCGCAACTAACAGCAAATTAAAATATCTTTATTCCGTAAGATAAATGAAGAAAATTTCGAAAGCAAAGATATCATGATACATCAAATACCTGCCTACTAAGACGTTTAAATATTCTTTCACACGCAATATTATATAAAAAACAAATAATTAGTCCAATACATCAAGTATTTGGCATGAATTCTTCTTGTCAGTGTTTTTAATTAACTTATCATTCAGGAAAACCATTGCTTGATATAAATCAAATTAAGTGAGTGTAAAACTTTGCTCTAATTACACATACTTTGCGCGGGAAAAAAGTTAAACAAAACCTAGCAACCAAAAACAAATGCGAGTCATTTATAATACATAATTAGTTCCGTGTCTTATTAAATTACAGTTATAAAATAAACATAAAAGAACAAAATCCACGAGAGAGCTGTTGCTACTATTTTTTAGTAGTTAATTTTGAAAAGCAAAGGCTGTCAAGGGTAAGATTATTTGAGCAAGATTAATGATAACGAATGATGGACTTTAATAAAATACAGATACTAATGACCCAAAAATGTACTCTTGACGGCACATCTGAAAGCGATTTTAAATAACTCTGGAAACGGTTTAACTTGGATTTAATCTTTGCGAATTCTTTTGATAAAGTAAGAGTAAAAGCGGAACTCATATCAAGTTATATAACTTAATTTCGTATTACATACCATTATTTATTTAGTTTATTTATTTATTATACACACTTTTTCATACATTTTTGTATAAGTGATGATTTGATGACGATGAAACAGTTTTTCTTAAGGCCTTATCATATCTCTGACTCTTTTCCGCTGACTTATTTTGCATAACCAACTCGATATAATATCACACTGCAATTTCGAACACACGTTTTTTCTAATTTTTAGCGGATTTTCATATTTCAGGTTGGTTATGATATGGTTTCTTTAATGATAACATATTTAAAATTTGTTTGACATATCAAATTATTTCAAGTAATATGAATAAAAATTATTTTATGCACATCAACCAACAAAATGTCACTTCTGACGTTTCTGCACTTATATTTTACTCTACAAAGTTACATTCATGTACTTCAGAGACAGTTGCGCATGCGCAGTAGAAAAGTCAGCGATAAATAGTCAGAGGAAATGAAACCGATTCCATTTCACAGTGGAGTAAGTCAGCGATATGAACCGAAGTCTTGGATAATATGTGACAAGTCAGAGATATTTCTTCTAGTGTGATAAGGCCTTTATGTGATTTATATTTTCTAACATTTTACACGTAGTTGATGAGAATGAAATTATGAAAGACGCACACACCAGCCCTGCCTTAGCCGGGATTCGAACCCAGGACCCTTGGAGCGTGAAGCAATAGCGCTATCACTTGCAGTGGCGTGCGGTGAAATTTTAGTCGGGTATGCGTCAAGGATAGGAAATAATTTATAATTTTTGTAATTACGATATTTATTGCATACTTAAATATAACATAGAAAAAAATCAATATTAATTAATATATTACTATTCGTAAATAAATTCCATTCTTTCTTTTTTACAAAATTCCTGAATTATTACAGAATGAAAATTATCTTTAGTTTGCATTTCGCATAGTTGAGATTTTTCAAGTCCTAAGCTTGATAATCTTTCTTGTCCCTGGGATGATCGTTTGTATGATTTTATGCGCTTCAAAGCCGAAAATGAGCGTTCAACAAAAGCTGTAGAACTCGGAAGTGCCAGAAATCGCGAATGTTTTTGAATTGCTACTAAATAACAATTTAAATTTTCAAATCCTTGTTTGTTCCAAACAGTTATATCAAAATAATTTTCCAAATGATGCTGATCCACATAACCAGAAAACTTTTTCATATTTTGTTACATGAAAATGTCGCGTAAATCTTTTACCTTTGTCCTTATGAATCGTTTTTAAATTATTTAAATCAGAAGTAGGTTTTCCACTGTTGATAATTTCATTTTTCTCGTTAAATGCTCTTCTCGCAAATGACTTTACTATTAATTTTTTTATAATGCAATCCATAGTTATCCAAAAATCTGCACTATATTATAATATTATAGAAGATAATCATTAAAAGCAAAATAAATAATAATACCTATGTTCGTGGGCCTGTAGTATAACAAAATATTTAATTCTAATATATATAATAGCAATTTTGTCCAATTTTAGTAAAGTCTTTGAAACCATCATTTTTAATTCTATTTATAATAAAATACATAATAATTTGTCTTTCTCTCAACATGGATTTGTTCAATATAAGTCAACATCAAGTAACTTGTGTTCTCTAACACATTTTATCGCTAATACACTTGATAATCGCGGACAAGTTGATGTCATTTACACAGACTTTGCCAAAGCATTTGACAAAATTAGTCACAGTTTAATTATATATAAATTACACTCTTTTTCCGTCTCGACACCTCTTATAAATTTAATTTCATCTTATTTACGTGAAAGATCTCTTTTTGTTCAAATCAATTGATTTAATTCAAATGCTTTTACTGCTACATCAGGAGTACCACAAGGCTCCAATCTTGGTCCTTTACTCTTTTTAATTTTCATTAATGACATCACATCAAACTTGGTCAATCATAATCTTCTCTTTGCGGACGATCTTAAATTTTATCACTCAATTACTGATGTTAATGATAGTATATCACTACAAAATGACTTAACCGAACTTTACAACAGGTGTATAAAAAATAAACTACTTCTTAATTTATCTAAGTGTAAAATCTTAACCTATACTCGAAAACAGTCTCCAATATTATTTAATTATTCAGTAAATAATATTACTCTTATTAGAACAGACTTAATCTCAGATCTTGGAGTATTTTTTGACCCCAAATTAACATTTACAATTCAAACACATAATGTTATTTCCGCTGCTACAAAAACTTTGGGATTTGTCATTAGAAATACACGAAATTTTGTTGATATTCAAGCTATCTTTAGTTTGTATTATTCTTTAGTACGATCGAAAATCGAATACTGTGCAATTATTTGGGCTCCCATCTACAATAATTATATAAATGCTCTTGAATATGTTCAGAAAAAAATGTTAAAATACATATATTATAAAATAATGAATTATTACCCTCCTAGAGGGTTTGATTATGAAATTTTGTTAAAGATATTTAAAGTAGAATCCCTTGATATACGACGAAAGAAATTACATCTCACTCACTTATACAAATTATTACACTACAAAATTGATGATCCTTTATCCCTTCAATGTTTGAATTTCCATACTCCCACAATATCCACAAGAAATACAACACTCTTCTATTTGCCACCTTCCCGTACTAACTTGGCACTAAAGTCACCAATTAATAAAATGTGTAAGCTTTACAATAGCTTAAATAACTCAAATGATATTAATGACCCTAAATTTATTTCATCACTTTAATTCACTACTATTATGGTTGTACATATATTTTGTAATATCGCACTACTGAAATAATTGTTTATTGTTTACCTTTATTGGTTCAATTTGTCATATTATTTTTTGTATTATATCCTGTTCTGTAATAGGGCTTTTAGCCTGTTGCACAGTGCAAATAAATAAATTAATAAATAAATAAATTATTAAAAGAAAATGAAGTGTTTTTAACGATATTACCAACATCTATTTTCTTGTCATGTATACCACTTTTCAATGAGACCTTCATTTATTTCCATTCTGTTAAAAATATTAAACTACATTTAAGGGGCACGTACCCCATTGAATTTAAACTAATACTAACGTTTTTAAAATTGTTCACATCTTACAATTTAAAATGCAAATCTTTTGAAATACCTATGTATTTATTTGTTACTGCGCGGGCCGTAGAAGTATACTTCTTTTTTGAATCCTATTTTTTGGGGACAAGATATGGTTATAATATATTTATGTTAGTATATTAATTTTTTATTAATTAAGAGGGTTGTTAATTTTCATTGACTGTTTTTTTAAATCAATATTTGGACATTTTTCACATGCATGCAACAATAATAATGGAGAAGATCCTATAAATTCTGCAGACAGAATATAAGCTAAAATAGGGTTTTCCAAGGCAACGGCTTTTGAAGAAATAAGTATTGCATATAAATTTTAGTATAAATTATTTTAAAATAAAATAAAAATAATGATAAATTATATAGTATTTATAAATGAATTTTTGAATTGAAAAATACATGTTCAAAACCATCGTCAAATGACGCCATAATCCTAACGAGATCACACAACGAAGTTATTTAATTTGTTTGTGCGCATACCTGGTTTTTATCGCGAATTATTTTTGTTGACGTGTGTAATAAAGAAACTGTACGCGTTTAATTAAAAATACAGACAAATAAAAAGCACACACGTGCTAAATCAGTAACCGCCCAGTTATTTGTGAGTTACTTTTAATTTTTCCGCACTACATTTTTGTACCTAAATTCATAACTGTTTCTATCTCATAGTTCATCAAGTTTTCTCTCATGCTGGGGCAGGCCAAGGTCTTGCTGGGGTTGTGACGTCATGGGACGACGTCATGGCAAATTGCAAAATTCTTATGCATTTTTTTCTAGTACTATAAATTTTTATGGAAAATAAGAAAATATAAAAATTATATGGTGCGAACATTGACTGCGAAATAAAGAAGTATTATTATGTGAAAGTTGAATATCTTGATAATGTATACTAAAAGTATATCATATAAGTAGCTTAATAGTAAATATAAAAGTTAAATTTATATTATCTTGTCATTAAAAACTGAAATTAAAATATCACACGTTTAAAACGGTAGCCATGTAAAAATCACGTTATGACGTAACTGGCCATGGTTATTTCTCAAGATGAACGCTAGATGGTTTCACTTCATATGTGTCTGTTTTGATGAATGACAGGTTTACATACTGGTAAAACAAAAATGTCGAATTTAAAGAATTGTGGAATGCACGTTTAATGAGTCACAGTAAAATAAAATATTGAATACAGTAAACTGACACTTTGAATGACAAATGACGTACTGGGTATCTTAGACCGACCGACAAATACGAGATTAACATGTGAAATCAGTTAATTGTGAATAGTATCTCCCCTGTGCAAGACATTAAGTTGAAAATTTGTGTACTTATTGGGGAATACCAATTCTATGGATCACAATCCAAATTAGTAAATTTAAATGTGTAATATCAGAAAAAATAAGGAAATTTGTAGAATTTTCAGAATTGTTGTTCATATCCCGGAAAAAAAGTAACAGCTTAAATAGCATAGTCGTAGTATATGCTCTTGGTAATAATAAATAAAACTCAGAGAGACTGGGTTTGGAACCAGCCAGCAGCAAAATTTAATTTTTAATTTCTCAAATTAATTTTTATTTTTAATATATTTTTTATTTTTTATTGAAATTTAATAAAATGGATACGTTATTTTTTATTATAAATATTTATTGTTATTCAAATTTTTTATGCTTTAAATGATGTTTATATTAAATGCAATAAAAGATTAATAACATATTAATACTTAAAATTATTATGAATAGTAAAAATTTAAAACTAAATATAACTGCTGGCTGTTTTCGAACCCAGTCTCTCCGAGCTTCGTTTATTACCAAGCGCACACGCTAGCACAATGCTATTTGTACGATTACTTAATAACCATTTTATCCGGTATACGAACAATAATTCCGAAAATTATACAAATTTTCTTAATTTTTTCGAATATTACACGTTTAAATTGACTAATTTCAACTGTAATTCGTAGAATTATTATCCTCCAATGAATATACAAAATTTCAGCTTAATATCTTACACTGGGGATACACTATTCACAATTAACTGATTTCCCATATTAATCTCCCATGTGTCGGTCTAAGACACTCGGTATGTCAATATGATGTTTATGTTAAGCGCGTTAATTATATTTTCTCTCTTTCTATTCCATAGAAACATTGTGTAACTATCTCTGTTTCATCGCTAAAGCTTGTCAAAAAATATAATATAATATATATATATTATATTATATTATATTTTTTGACAAGCTTATATATATATATATACAGGGTGTTCAATTTAAGTGTTTCACTATTGCTATCTCGAGAACCGTAAGAGATACGAAGTCGGTTAAATTAGCAAACAATTTCTATATTATAAGACTATTAAAATGAGTATTACAATTTTTTTTTCAACCAGTGGTTCTCCAAATACAGAATTTTTAATTTTAAATGAGAACCTACTTTTTTATTCGCCTATTCGATTCAGCATTTTTTTCCGAATGCAACGATATGTATATATATATATATATATATATATATATATATATATATATATATATATATATATATATATATATATATTCAATAATTTTGGTATTCCCATGTGTTTATTGTTATAGAACGTATTTGTTAACTGTTTTAATGTTATAGTCGTGAAGTGCAAATATTAGTTACAATATGAAAAGTTAAAAGTGATTACATTAGTAGCATAACGCAGAAAAATATTTCTACATTCAAATGCGAATAACATCAATACATCATAGATCAATTCACAACCTTGTCTATCGTTCTCCGAAAACTTCTATTTAAAACTCATTACTTGTTCACAGTTTGAGACCCTATGTATCTTCTACATCATAGAAGGCGGGGTAGTTTTCTGGCTGGAGTGGTGTTAGCGCCTTGAATGGGAGGAATAATGCCTTCTAATTGTATTCATTGACACAGGCGTGATCTTTGTCCGCTGGACATTGTGAGCTGCGAAACTTGTAGCCATTGAGAGAGGACAATACGCTACAAATCAGCGCTGAAGGAATACCGACAAAATGCAATGGTTTCACGCCGGTTTGCTACTATATGGATGATGTCAAAGAATTTTGGAATGTTTTGTTTTCGACAGGGAAGTGTAACGGATTTTTGTAAGGAAAAAATGAAGAAGAATGTTTATAAATGTTTTACCAAAAGTTTGGTTTTTAGGTAAATCGATAAACTGTTATAATAGTTTTACAAAAAAAGTGAATTTCAGTTCCGTCCAAAAATATGGGTATCTTCCAACATAGTATCAAATTGGAACTGGGATCATTTATTTATATAAAAAATAGGTAGACCATAAAACTGTAGTGACTATCAAAGTTTAAAAAAGTTATTAGTTTTTATAATATTAGACTTGTTAATACCCCCAGCATCACACATTTATTCTAGTCCAAATTCTTACTACTTTCAAGTCTTTTGCTATTGCCTTTTAAAACCGGAATCCATTTTCAAATAACCAAATAATACTTGGTTAAATTTATGATAAATAGACAGAAACCATTTGCATTTGTATGCAAATTAAAGATATGTTGAACGACATAGGATACTAGTGGTAACCAGAGGCGTAAGCTTTGTATTTTGGCTATGGGTGCACTATTTTTATTTTAAATATGGGTACCTATATGTTTTTATAAATGCAAATAATACAATAAAAATAGCATACTTATTTTATTATACATATATTAAATTATGTGTACATTTAACATAAATAAAATTAATATGTATTACAAAAAAATAAAATAATAATACTCCTAATATTAAAATACAGGGTATCTCTAAAACGCGTAGACATGGCTTAAACACAGATTCCTGAGCCCAAAATACTACGATTTAACCTAATTTACCAATATCCGAAAAACCGAAAATGTACCGTTTAGTAAAAAAATTTTTTTTGCTTATAATGACAGAACGCTTTGTTTGGTTTGAATGAAACTTAGGTGTCACGACAATGATGCATTCAATGGTAAAATTTTCTGTCTTTGCGTAAGTTGTGATATCTGTAACGATTTAGACAGAAAAAAAATTAAATATGAGTGCACAGTACAATTTTTAAAATAAATTTCGTCTAGCAATTTTCTATATACTACAATTATTAACATATTTATTTGTTCGACTTAATAGTAGTATTTTACTGCCATATTATCACGACACGATTAAATAATGTCAGCTTACTCTTAAACAACTTAAAATGATTGACAACTCATTTTTACAAAATATGAAATATTGTTAAAATGTTAGAGTGAAATTATTATGGGTGCTGCGTACCCACACTTTTACTTTCGTGGGTGAATGTGCGTCCGTGCACCCACGTAGTTTACGCTAAAACGGACTATAATGTACGTAGCTTTTTACTAATTCTTTTATTAAATTGTTTATTATCCATGCATAATTCCAATTATTGACCAGTAACATTTGTTTATAGGTTGCCAATAATTTCCTTCGCAATATCCTACAATTATTAACATATCCATTTGTTCGGCTTAATAGTAGTATTTTACTGCCATTATCATGACACGATTAAATAATGTCAGCTTACTCTTATACAACTTAAAATGATTGACAACTCATTTTTACAATATATGAAATATTGTTAAAATGTTAGAGTGAAATTATTGTGGGTGCTGCGTACCCACACTTTTACTTTCGTGGGTGCATGTGCGTCCGTGCACCCACGTAGTTTACGCCAAAACGGACTATAATGTACGTAGCTTTTTACTAATTCTTTTATTAAATTGTTTATTATCCATGCATAATTCCAATTATTGACCACGAAAGTTATTTTAAACATGGGTACCTATGTATTTACAAATAATTTGAAGATGAAAAGTGTTGCAACGGAATTCGTTTCACGTTTGCTTTCCAACGTCCAGAGAGCCTACCATTTGAGTGCGTGCTAGGATTTGAAGGAATAGTCAGAAATCGATCCGAATATTTTGTAAGCAAGCATTGTTGCTGATTTCCCTAACAGGAAATAGAACTTGATGTTAACAAGTGTTTTTAAATGTCCGCCATTCCAAAATGGCCGACCACATCAACTGGCGCTTACGAAAAAAATCTGATGTAGCCAGCACATTACCTTCCGTCAGTTATATGAGGTATTTACGAAAATTCTACCGGTGAACTGTTACCGGTAAACAGCTTTTTATCAGGTTATAGCTACCGGAATCGATATTTTAAGAACGCAAGTGGTAAACAGGGTAGATCCATAACCTATAAAAAAATTTGGAAATTTAAAACAGGTTAGAAATTTTACGTAGTTAACAAACTGAGCAGAGTCCTACTTTGAACACATTTCCACTTTTAACGCGCGCGCTTAGCTTTGCATCACTACCTTTTTTTGAGATTAGATTCTTCATGAATCCGGTAAATTGATCGGGTAGATATTGAACAATTTTCAAACACGGTAACTTTTTACCACTCGTGTTTTCGAACAGTCGGTAGATGCGGTATCTACCGGTAGAATTTTCGTAAATGCGTATGTATTTTCTATAAAATCCATACAGAAAGTTCCTTGCAAAAGATTCTAAATATCTTGTATGTACATTACCTTTCGACAGTTATATGTATTTTATACAAATTCCATTCAGAAAGTTACGAGCAAAAATTCGAGTAAAATTATAACACAAATATACTGCGAATATGTCAATTGCACTTGACACTGACATCTTTCAATCAGAATTTTCTTAATATAATAGCTGTTTCTAGCATAGCTGGCTAATTTATGAAATTTAATTTCTTTATAATTTTATAACTCTATATCCATTTAATATGAAATATAAAATGCAGTCAAATCGTATAGAGAATACAATGTTCTTTAATATTTATAATAACATTAAATGTGAAAAAAGGATACTTAACATCGTTTTTTCAAGAAAAATTGTTAAAATCTTCAAATAAGGGTACTTCCGGTAGATCAATTATAACCTAAATCTAATCAGCTCTTCATATGGGTGCAATGAAGAGGAATACGAAAGAATTATAATTTTTGGAATTGTAGTATTAGAGTTATCGTAGACGAAAATTTTGTTACACACACACATATCCACACACATACATATAAAGACATCATCGTAAATATAGTAAAATCGTATTCTAGGGACCTTAAAACGTGCTTATTCATTAAAAACTCACCACCGCATTTTTTGACCAAAGACAAAACCTTCCATACCTAAAGGTGACGGAAGGTAAAAATGACTTTGACAGCTTGCTTAGATGTTTCCCCAAGGAACACGCCTGGGCAATAGATCCAAAAGAGTGCCTATACTGCGTTCACCAAAACGAGAGAATGTGGAAGTAATTCCTGAACAGAAACAAGTCATTCTATTGGTTCGGCTCCACAATTATCCTCTTTTGACCAATAGAATGGTCTCTGTTCAAGAATTAGCTCGTGTTTTAGTTAACGGAGTATAGTAAAGACACCTAACGGGAGAAGTCGAAACTAATATTTTGTTATTGAAAATAAATAATATCTACACAATACCGTCCATAAAAACCTGAAGCAGGTTTACGGTTTTGTGAAAATGCAGTGCACTATTTACGCACTTGAATGTACCTACACTTTATGTAACCATTTTTTGTTCAGAGATAATCCGTTTTTTTTTTACAAATTTTGTTCTATTAATAATATTGAAGAGTGTTTGTAATCTCTTATACATGTAATGTAAATAAAAAAGCGTGTTCGTATTTGTATAATATTCTAAATATTTGGATATTAGGTACGTGTACTTATCGAAAGCAAAAAAGGATAACATTCATATCTGTAGATATCCACTATAAATATAAGGAGACAGATATTTCGACATATTTCTTCAATGAAATATGTAGGTATTAAAGAGACGGAAATTCATCAGTAAGCCATCAAAATCTACAGAAACGCTATTATGAAATTACAAGGCTGGCATAAGAATGATTGAGAATAAGAAAATCAGATGGGACTTGGAAACACAATTTTCGTACCTCCGTCCAATTTGACTAGTATTACAGAACTCAAAATCGTCCAGAAATTCGCTGTTGCTGACCTAGGCCGGCAAAAGGAGTTGGCATTACATTTCTGGTGATATGTCAATTTAAGATTATTTTCAACACAATAATTAGCAAAATGTTTACAAATTTTAGGGCTAAATCTTTAATTATTGTAACTTAAATAACTAAATTTTGTCACAAAAATAATAATATACTGTCATTACTGACATTTCGTATAGATTAATTTTAATTATAAGTTCCAACTTCAGGACTAGTTTGTTTTGTAACTACAAACTACAACTAACTTCACTTGATACAATTATGAGTTTCCGCCATTCGCCATTAAATTACTATTACTAACTCGAGAACTATAAGAACTACGAGGTCGGTTAAATTAGCAAACAATTTCTATGTTACTAGACTATTTTAATGAGCATCAAATTAATATTTTTTTCAACCAGGGGTTTTCAAACTGTGGGCACCAACTTTGTTATTTTAAATGGGATCATATATTTTTTATTTACTTATTAGATAGAGAATTTTATTCTGAATTCAAAGGTAATATATTCATACCCTCACATAACGATTTTTTAAAGAAATATGCATATAAAGTTTTATAATAATATGATTAAAATATGACTGTAATGAGAGTGCCACGGGTGGAAAAAATTAATATATGTTATTTTTTTTACATAGAATTAGAGTGCCCTGGCAGAAAGGAGTGAATATTTTCTTCTGTCATTTGATCATAAATGTCAACCGAGATGTCAACGCGCATAAAATATTCACTTATTTCTTTCATGCCATTCTAATCCTATGTAAGAAAAATAACATGTAGTAATTTTTTCCATTCGTGGCACTCTTATTATAGTCATATTTTTATCATATTAATATAAAACTTTGTATGCATGTTTCTCAAAAAAATTATCATGTAAGAGTATAAAAATATTATATCACTGAATTCAGAATAAAATTATGTATCTAATAAATAAATAAAAAATATATGATCTTATTTAAAATAACAAAGTTGGTGCCTACAGTTTGAAAACCTCTGGTTCAAAAAATATAATTTTACGCTTATTAAAATAGTATAGTAAAATAGAAATTGTTTGCTAATTTAAGCGACATCGTAGCTCTTATGGTTCATCTCAAGATAGCAATAGTGTACCACTTAAAATGAACACCCTCAATTTCACCAAGATATATACGCTTTACAAGCCGTTCACTCTTCATTCTCTCCACATGACCAAACCATCTCAACTGGCTCATTCCTACTCTCTTAACAACATTCTTCCTAACCATACATTCTTCATACACCAAATTATTCCTCTCGCGATCCCGTCTTACATATCCACATACTCCACGTAAATACCTCATTTCCACGGCAGTCACTCTCTTTTTATGCTTTCCCGTCCATGCCCAACATTCGCTTCCATACATCAAAGCAGTCACTAGCACTCCATTATACACACTTAAACGAGCTTCTCTAGATACGTTTACATTTCGAGCAAACGTACCCAGAGCACCCATTACTTTACACCCCGCACTCACTCTCCTTTCAATTTCTCTATCAATTCGACCATCCCTTGACATCATACTACCCAAATATATATATATATATATATATATATATATATATATATATATATATATATATATATATATATATATATATATATATATATATATATATATACAGGGTGTCTTGGAAATAGGGGGACATGGCTTAACCACAGATTCCTGGGACCAAAATAAGACGATTTAACTAAACTTACTTATATCCGACAGGGCGCCGTTTAGCCAGTATTCTGCTTTAAAGTCCTACTAAAAAAAATTAATATTGCTTATAATAACGAAACGCTTTGTTCGATTTGAATGAAATTTAGTATGACAATCCATATGGATATAATTCATCTTTTAAGATGATATTTGTTATTGTTAGTGAACCACTAGTGTATGAAACTTGGGTGTCGCGATCATGATTAAACCATAACTTTTTAATGGCAACGCCAATAATGTAAATTTACTTTTTTTCAGAAAGATACATTCAATAGTAAACTTTCGTGTCTCTGCGTAAGTTATGATATCTGTAACGATTTAGTCAGAAAGAAATAAAATGTAAGTGACTGCACCGTGTAATTTTTAAAATAAATTTTATCTAGCAGTCTATCCAAACGTCAAATTATAAATTTTTAATGACAGAAACAATTGTTTATCAGTTGTCAATCTTCTAAAGTTGATTCGGAGTGAGCTAACATTATTTAATCGTCTTATTATAATAATAGCAGTAAAATACTATAAGGCCGAACAAACGGATATGTTACTAGTTTTAAAATATGGGAAAAGAAATTTTTGACAATCCATAAACAATTGTTTCTGTCATTAAAAATTTGTAATTTGACGTTTGGATAGACTATTAGATAAAATTTATTTTAAAAATTACACGGTGCAGCCACTTACATTTTATTTCTTTCTGACTAAATCGTTACAGATATCATAACTTACGCAGAGACACGAAAGTTTACTATTGAATGTATCTTTCTGAAAAAAATAAAATTTACATTATTGGCGTTGCCAATAAAAAGTTATGGTTTAATCATGATCGCGACACCCAAGTTTCATACACTAGTGGTTCACTAACAATAACAAATATCATCTTAAAAGATGAATTATACCCATATGGATTGTCATACTAAATTTCATTCAAATCGAACAAAGCGTTTCGTTATTATAAGCAATATTAATTTTTTTTAGTAGGACTTTAAAGCAGAATACTGGCTAAACGGTGCCCTGTCGGATATAGGTAAGTTTAGTTAAATCGTCTTATTTTGGTCCCAGGAATCTGTGGTTAAGCCATGTCCCCCTATTTCCAAGACACCCTGTATATATATATATATATATATATATATATATATATATATATATATATATATATATATAATGTTTGTATGTTATATTTTCAATAAAAATATAAAATAATTACGCATTTTAAGCTCAAATGTAAGTAATATAATTAAACGTGCAATGCAAAATCGATAAAAATACATTTTTTAGGTTATGTAACAGAATAAAGTGTAGAGAAATATACGAAGAATTTATGGAGAAGTCTCTACAAAAAATCTTGTATATCACAAGCCCAGAAACTGTTTTGCGAGATCTCGTAATTGCTCGGCCTGTCAAAATAAACTCGGTCTCGCAAATCTTTAGTTTCTGGCCTAGTGACACAAATAACTAATGCACTATTATTTAAAAAAATATTTATCTGTCATTTAAAATTAAGTTGCAAAAGTTATGTTAGTTAGAATTTAGTTAAACATTTTTTTTAATCGTCCTGAAAAGATAGAATTAACCAGAGATCATTTTCGAATCATGGATTATAAATTGACAATTTTTAAGTCAGTCGGAATTAATTGGACAGTTTGCAAGTTACTAGAAATTAATATAAAGTTAACAGAAATTAATTCGGCAGTTTTAAGTGTCTCCAGTCAATAGTTTGGTAACCAAAAGAAGAATGATTGGTATCTTTTAAAAAGTGGAAGGAAAGAATGGTGAAGTGTGTTATTATTAAAGGTAACTCCTTTGAATAAATTTAAAATATATATTTTTTTAAATATGAACCATGTGTCTTATTCTCAATAATTCTAGCGTGACTCTCGTGTAAATCGAAATCATTCAGCATTAAAGTAGAATATATTCCACCCGAGAATTTCGTATTAGTCTGTGTATAGTCATTTTAAAGTAAACTTCATATTCTTTGAAGATTAATGTATATTTAAAACCAGAAATAGTTTCCAATAATGTTTTCCTTAGCTCTAACAAAAATATTTTAGCTCCTTTCTTGTATATTTGTATACATTCAACAAAAGTATACATTACATTCTCTAGAATTCATTACTCTTTCGAGTACCCATTTCCTTCTTTCCTATCCAATTACAACCCTTTTTCCTTTACTTATCCTGTTACAATTCCTTTTAGCAACAATTACATATAGTTAACAATGCTGTAAGCTTGTCCTTGAAACTTGTAGATCAAAGCAAGCCTAATAAACGTTCTCACAATGCTTTACACCAGCAACTAATCACATGTTAAAGTTGTCCGACTGAAAAGTGTTATTCTAGTGTTTGTATACGGCACGCGTTATCGCACTAGCACTTCCGGTGTCAAACAAATACGTAAAAGAGCCATTCAGTGACGTTTTCAGAGCAGTTACACAGCTATGGGGTCGGGATATGAATGGAAAGAAATTTTTGACAATATTTCATATGGAGTTTATTTTTAAATCATTTAGAACTATGTACCTACAGTAGAAGTTGGACCTAATAATTTGTCACTATATTTGAAAGATTTTAGTTATTGTTTATGATTTTTTAAAAAATAAATTACGTAGTTCGTAGTGTCATGTATTATAGCTAATTGGATATTTAGAAGCACATTTATAATACCTACAAAGCGTGCAAAAATTTATGGCCGAACGTTTATTTACATTTTTACTCCCCTTGATTATTCAAACATTCATAGAATTCGAGAAATTCCCACATTCCTAGTCAATGCTGAATAAAATACCTCTGTATACATTTAAAGAATTTAAATCTATAGAGATCTAAATGCCATTTTTACGTGTTGATGTTAATCAACGAACAGTATTTTTTTCTATGATCGATAAAAATAAATGTAATAATGTTGAGAGATTCGGTGGTAGGCACTTGATGAAACATATTTAAATAACAAGAAATTAGTTACAGAAAAACACCTGGTGTAAGTTTCACAAAATTTTTATTTAAGACACTTTATCGATTTCGGTTTCTTAGACCATCATCAGAAGTATAATACAAGAATCTTACAGAATTACAGCTTATATACTATTCAAAAAGCTTTAAAAACAAATTTACCTATTTTAAATGATCAAGTTGATTTGTTTCAATCAGTTTTTCGAATGTTTGCTAGGAAAAACCACTAATTACCCCCTACTATAAGTTTCTTGTAACCCTAACGGGATAGTATGTAAGCTGTAATTGTGTAAGATTCTTGTATTATACTTCTGATGATGGTCTAAGAAACCGAAATCGATAAAGTGTCTTAAATAAAAATTTTGTGAAACTTACACCAAGTGTTTTTCTGTAACTAATTTCTCGTTATAAAAAATAAATGTATTTTTTCTATGATTGACAGAAAATAGACTTTCGAACTTTATTTGGTTCCAGAAAGTGAATTGCAGACCAAACCTCTTTGTAGACCATAGCTAATAGTAACGGTTTACAAAGTAGGTATTTTGATGGCCAGTAATGTTTTTAAACTCGAGAGATCGGCATACGAAATTACAATAAATCAAAAACAAAAAAGATTGGTGGTAGGCTATGGACAGAGAAACGTTTGCCTGGTCATTATTTAATTCAAAAGTCAAGTTGTCAAAATTGATCTTCAAATGTTATTTTAATTATAACAGGCAGCATTTCTATTTCTAAAATAAGATTCAAGAAGAAAAAAATTTCTTTAGATTTTTTGACAAAATCTCGAGTCAAATTGCTATTTAATTAAATCCTTGTAAACACCGAGTATTTTTTTAATACACTGGCTGGTATTATTTACTTTTAATCAGGGGTGTTTAAACCGCATGACTAAAATAACAAATTTAGTTGTTTTTTAGTCATACTACCAACGTATTTTTAAATCGCAGCCATGGTAATTAGTTAGTTTGGGTGACCAAAATGTTGAGTAAATACTACTAGTCATATAATTTATTTATTACTTGTATTTAAAAAATATTCACATAATAGTTATTTATAGGGTGACCACATTTTTCAAGGCTTAAACCGGGACGCTCCTAAAAAAAGAAAAAAACAGGAAATGTAGAAATATTATCAGTTACCAAATGCGGTAATACAAAAAGTTTTATTTTCATCGTTCATATAATTATTAATAATTTAGCGATGGTGGTAACGTTCATTCTACTTTTTTCGGAAGTATTATGACTTGTGTGAAAATAACCTCTCTATTGATGCACTCGTCTTCGGCAAACAAACAATAATAAGGAAATAGAATTGTTTTAGAGGGGTTTAATTGTTTTGAAAATGTACATATACTTTCTTCCATTTATTTTCAAGTCATTTTAACATTTTTAAATTTTTTCAAATATGATGATCAAACATTAGAAAATATATTTCTTTTGTAAAACATTGCGTAGATATATAAATATAAACGAAAATTAATAATTTAGTAGAAACCGGGACATTACAAAACCCTGCCGGGACGCCGGGATAATATATGTAATCCGGGACAGTCCCGGGCAAACCAGGACGGATGGTCACCCTAGCTATTATTTACACATGATATTAGGCCGTAAATGCAGATTCCGGCCATATATATATATATATATATATATATATATATATATATATATATATATATATATATATAGGGTGTCCGTCCATAAATAAACCAGCAAATATCTCGCTTATTACTTTTAGCGATTTCAACTATATAACAAATTATAGTATGTTAACTCTTCTATAAAATTTCGGAAGTAGATCAATATTATTACTTCCGGTTTTGGAGAAATTGATAGCAACTTATAATTTTCAAATGGAACATCCTATATATTTTTTTCAAATTTGTAAAGTACGTGAATTAAATATTCAAATTGATGAATAATTATATTAGAATTTTATTAAAACACTCGGTAAGTTTCAATAAATACTATTATTATTTTTTGAAACTTACCGAGTGTGTTAATAAAATTCTCATTTGTTTAATATGTTTCAACGAGAGCCAACACACGTGTCCATTAATATTATGATGAATAATTACTTTAATATGATATTTAATTATTATATCTGTTATTTCATGTCATTAGAAATTTCTTACTCAAAAAATTTGTATTGCATTATATATATTGAACAAAAGAACCACTTTTATAGCTATTCTCATAAAGCGTTTTAAATGGTAAAATTAAAATTTACATGTCTTGTCTAAAACGTATTTTATTGGTTTCTGATATTTAAAAAATATATTTAAGTGCTACCGGTCTAAGTCATAAAGAAGTACCGGACACTTTGCTAAACTTATAAATAGCTGCTACCCAAAATTATATTTATTCAATCTCATAAATTCTCTCAACAACTCTTTTTATATCTCTTTCAAAACCTCCTTAATTACGTTGAAAATCCTTCATTACATTCTCTATTTAAAATCTTCATCCCCTGCTCATCTGTCTATCTGTCTAGTATCTCGCACAATTTTTCATCTAGTTCTAATCGTACTTCTAACAATATATCTTGAGTAAGGTGTCAAAATCCACACCCAAGATCTTTTCAACTTAATTACCCGAAAACACGAGCAATCTGGTGAGATTGTGCGATAGTCGAGTGGTTTAAGGTGTAAAGCTAACCTCAACGTGTAAACATGCGACGAATTCCAAATCGCAACTCGCAACTAAGAGAGAAATCGTGTAACTGAGGACGGTATCAGCGCTATCAGCAATAGATGCTCTAGTTATCAATAAAGAATTGATTGAAAAAGGAAAGATATGTGATTGTAATGAATAAAAAGTTGGTTTTAGAACAAAATAATGTAATAATAATTAATTTCAAACGGAAATCCACCAATGTATATTCAAACCAATACGGTATTTTCATAAATCAAATTTTAACCGACCCATGTAGTGTAGCGGATAGCGCCTCCGCTTTATACGCCGAAGGTTGCGGGATCGAATCCCGGTTAAGATATGGATGTTCCATGTAGGTGTCTGTTCATCCCTCATTCCCATTAATATGCAATCTAATAACCAAATGTTATAAAAAATTTATATAATGTGTAAAATATGTCATTGTCATTAATTATCAACGCCTTATATACTGAATACATATGTAATGAAAAAGCGTAATAAATATTATTAAATCAAATTATACAATTTTGATTATATTAACAGGCTACTATATAGCTCAATCGAATTAAGAAAAAATTGTAAATAAAAACGAACGTTTACTTAACGAATATTAATATTAATACAGATATAAACTGATGGTTATATTGTGACGTCACGATTATCAATATTTTGAATGACAACTGAAGACTGATACAAGAAGTGTTTAACAAATGAGCGTAAACAGTTGCAAATAGCGCCATTGCTATTTTTATTGAAGAAATAAATTACAAAAATGTAAGAGAAAATTATGAATAATTAACGTGGTAAGCGATATCAGGTAGGCTGTGATAACAAATTGATTATTTTTTGTAAGAATAGTATATTGTGTTATTAGGACTAAAACTGACACTTTGTGTGGCGAACATAGAAGTTTGCACGACGAGCGAAGCGAGTCGGACAATTACATGCGAGGCACACAAAGACACTTTTATTCCGAATGACACATTAAATTTATTTTTTCAAACGCACTACTTTTATTTTTATTCGCTAATTCTAGCTTCTATGGATATTTATATATTTTATACCTTCGCCGCCGGCGTAAAAATTAGCTATTTCTACTCCGGCGGCGTAGAAATTAGCTATTTCTAGCTTGTGAATCAAGTCGCAAAAATGCCATTTCTACGACGTTTGAAAAAAAAATATAATTTTACAAAAATACCATACTAGGTATTTAAATAATTAACATTACTCAATAATATCTCAACTGTTTTCACAGCCTGCCTGATATCATGGCTTACCAGGTTAATTATTCATAATGTTCTCTTAGGTTTTTGTAATTTACTTCTTCAGTAATAATTTACTTCGAGCATATCATTGAATTCGTAATTTTACTTAGATTCTAAATATATAAAAATATATAGGATGTCCCATTTGAAATATGAAAGTTGTATCATGTATTTTGAGAACAACTGGTTTAAAAAATATTCGTATCTCTTATACTTCTCGAGATTGCAATACAGTCCCACTTAAAGTAAACCACCTGTATATCAAGCGATAGGAATTTTTTAAAATTTCATCGAATTTCAAATTTTTTATCCTGGCGCGCTTATGACGACGCTCATCCGCCCGTTGACATCTGCGCCGAACTTCAGTGTCTAAACCCACGTGTTCATCGACACCCATACGCCTGTTTTAAACTTTTGAACAAGATAACGTAAATAAGCAAACAAATATCAAAGAAACACGTAGGTAATAATTAGAGCAAACAAAATTAATAAAATATCAAATATAAAATATATACGCGTACTTGCTATACTAGCGCCATCTGTATTTCTAACAGTGTATAATTAAACTGAAGTGAGCAACAACATATCGAATGTACGTCACAGTTTTAAGGATGTTTCTAGATTTGCAAAAATCAAATTATGAATGAAAACTTTTTACTAAACAAGGTTTATCATATTTTTCTTATATATGAAAAAGTAAACTAATAGAAAAAAGTTACTATTTTCCATATCACCGGAAAACCCCTTTACAATGACCTCCAAACACATATAAAAAAATCTGATGTGGCCAGCACATTACCTTCCGTCATTTGTGCGTAAATTCTATGTATTTTGTATAAATGTCATACAGAAAGTTCCTTGAAAAAGATTCTATTTCTTGTACATTACCTTAAGGCAGTTGTATGTATATTATACAAATTCCATACATAAAGTTTCTAGCAAAAGATCCTATATTTCCAGTAAAATTATAACACAAACATACTGTCAACTGCACTTGACACTGACACCTTTCAATCAGAATTTTCTTAACACAGCAGCTGTTATAGCATAGCTGGCTAATATATGATATTTAATTTCTTTATAATTTTTTAACTCTATATCCATTTAATATGAAGTATAAAATGCATTCAAATCAATATTTATAATAACATTTAATCTGAAAAAATGATATTTAACATCGTTTTTCAAGAAAAACTGTTAAAATCTTCAAATGAGGGTACTTCCGGTTGACCAATTATAACCAAAATCTAATCATCTCTTCATATGGATGTAGCGAAGAGGTATACGAAAGAATTATAATTTTTGGAATTGTAGTATTAGAGTTATCGCATTGGAAACTTTTGTCACACACAGACACACACGCACACACATACATACACACACATACACACACGCACGCACGCACACACACATAGACATCATCCTAAAATTAGTAAAATCGTATTCTAGGGACCCCAAAACGTGCTTATTCTTCAAAAACTCACCACCGAATTTTTTGTCCGAAGACAATACCTTCCTTACCTAAAGGTAAATTAGAGATGCTTAGACGCATAAATGTTGCTTTGCTTATTACAGGGTTGCCATCTAGACAAGAGTGTTACCAGTATTATTGCATATATTACGTCATTATGGTGCACGGTGCGCTCGTTTCTTAGTTTATGGCTCACTAACAAAAAAATAGCAAAATGGGAAAGTGAGAAATAAAATAAAAAATTTGTGAAATACCCTAGGCATTAATGTTGTAGTTTATAGTGATTTTCTTAACGCATCTACCCCTTTCAAAAATATTTTCGGCGCCACTGGTTGATAAGAGCAGGTCTATCACCCACCCACGCACTTGGGCAAACACACGTGGCAACTTGGAAACAAGCGCCGTTTGTCTGATTACCTTTAACTAAAGATAAATATGAAAAAATAGGATATTGTAGCGCATACCAGGACTCTGATGACGAGCTTGTCAAAGGGAATATTATTCTATAATGTTTGCGCCGATAATATTGTCATCACGGCTCCAAGTGTTTGATTTGATTACAAGAGATGTAGAGGAAGTGGATTTTTATTCTTTGTGTACATAAGGAAATTTGAACACTATGCAAATATCATAAGTGAATCATTATTTATGTTCCCGGAAGAGAATTATGATAGTGCTTTTTTATTTTATATACGAGTACATATCTATAAAATATGTGTAAATAAAAAAGTTGATTATTATTTAAATAAACTCATACATCTTGTTATTTACATAAAATTAATCTTTTTATATGTATGTCATCAAAATTGTAATCAAAAAATTCTTCAGGTTGATAATTATGTGAATATAAATTTCCATGTAAAATTTTGTCATGGGTATTAAAATTATAATTTTGATAGCCTTTAAATTTTCAAATCCCACTTATATCGTCTTGTCAATATAACAACATAATATATTGTTCCAGAGATAAAAATAAATAAAATAAATATATCATCACGGCATACTACCCATTACTGGGTGTGCCAATTTGCTTTGTATGCAGATATCAGTAACGATGATGACATATTTGTACCATGCGGGCGTTTACCAGGTGTCATCACAGGGGCACTCATTGCTGGCGTGTAGAGTGCGCCAAAGGGGTCATTTTTGTTCCATTCACAGTTCGAAATATTTGGCGTCAATCGGGATCGAACCCAGGTCTCCTAATTCACGATGAGACACTCAAGCATACGGCCACGAGACGCTATACGAGATAAGTTTTTTGCACGATCGGGTTATTTTTTATATTTACCGATAGTGGTCTTATTTACAAATTACTGAACGGTAAGTGATGTGACTCACGTCGGTAAGTGATGTGCTTCACTTACCGTTCAGGAGGCGAGACGGTAAATAAATAAAAACAAAAATCAAAGCTTACTTCAAAAATAACAAATGTCAAAATAATTTTCAAATTTTATTTTTCTTTTAAATTTTGTGCGTCGATCGTGCAATATATATATATATATATATATATATATATATATATATATATATATATATATATATATATATATACAGGGTGTAAATGAAATAAGTGCATTAAATTTAACCAGTAATATAACTCGGCGAGAACAACAATATTTCTTAATAACTTTTTCTCGAAATCGCACATTTTTTTAGCATTTTTACCACCCCGTAAATTGACGAGTCGTTCCAAATATTTTTGTGATAATTGAATGCAGTAACAATAGCTATGAAAAATTTTGTTTTAGCAATTGACAGTCCTGCTAATTGTTGCAATTAAATTTTGACATTAGTAATAAACTTGTTAATAAGGTAAAATTCTGTCAAAATGCGAGTACACAGACATTGTAATTACTTACCTATGGTTTATTTATTTATTTTTTTACTCGTATCTGTACTATATTTTACTTGACATCACGGTTGACATAAAGACAGTGTCATGGAGTTGCCAACGCATTTACACGGAGCGTTTCCAAATCATCACCAAATCATTCTGTTCTTAATATTCGCACATTTGTTAATCTTGTACTTCTTTATCACATCACAATACGGAGTGTCCCATATGACAATTTTAAAAAAAGCAACAGTTATATCCATAACATGTGTAAAAAGTTCTATGTTTTCAGCACATAACAGACTTCAATTTTGGGAATGGCTCATAATTTTCATTAATCAGACTGAATTTACTTGGGAATGTGTATTTATTATGCACAATATACATTTCGACAGACGAAAATGCTGTAAAAATTTTCATTAAAACATATTTGAGCGGGAACAATAAATGGACGACTAATTATTGGTACTCATGTACCTCTTTTAAATGGACAAAAGTTTGTACTTACATTTTTTGAATAACGTATTTAAACTATTATGATTTATCGACGATAAATAATCATCTCATAACCTAATAACTATGCTTTTGATCTTCCTCTCGTTACCTCGCCTCTCCTTGTCATCCACTATTCACTTTAAAAGCCTGGTTTAATACGCAACTTTATAATTTTGTTATCCAAAATTATATTTCTTTATTTTAAAAATTGCACTATTACGAATTAATAAATAATAAATGTTATTTCCGTTGATTCGTTTATTAATTACTGTGACTGCAAGTGTAACCGATAACCGACAATTTTTGAGCTGCATGTATCCCACTTCAAAGCGACAGCTGACGACACCAGGGCATTTGTTCTCCATGGGCGCGCGCCGAAATATGCAGCAAATCTTTAAAGAATTTTAACTCAAAATCTAAAAGACTTAGGAAAAAAAGGTATTAAGAAATATTGTTGCTCTCGTCGAGTTACATTACTGGTTAAATTTAATGCACTTATTTCATTTACACCCTGTATATATATATATATATATATATATATATATATATATATATATATATATATATATATATATATATATATATATATATATATATATATATGTATATAAGCATCACGAACGTTAAAGAATTGCCGATCTCAGACAAAATTGGAGACTGAGCGATCGGTAAACTGTCCTTACCGTTTTTAATACTTAATACCGTGAGTATTTTTTAACGTGAAACATAGGATTTGCAAATGAATATTATCTGTCAATTAGGGTTGCATTGTTACTTCTAAGTTAAAAATAATGTACACAGTTCAAGAAAAAGTGCAAATAATTCAATGGTGTAATGCAGATGTTAGCCTCAGACAGGTATTTGTTTTATTTCATATATCATTTCCTGATCGACCAACACCAAGTGCTTCAACGATAGGGCAAGCTGCGGGTGTAAGCAAAACCAGTGTATATCGTTTACGAAAGACCATTTTAAATCGTACCACTTTCAAAACCATCAAGAATTGGTTGTAGGTGACAGTGAACATACAATCACATTTCGTGAAATTATGTTTGAAAAAATAAATAACAATGGAAACTTACTCCAAACGATACTTTTTACTATTGACGCAACATTTTATTTACACGGTAAAATGAATTCGCAAAACTGTAGATACTGGAGGAGGGAAAATTTGTATTTATTTAATAGTACCAGAAACAGAAACAGCGACCACAGAAGGTTAAGGGGGGATTTTTGAAAATTTATTATAAATTGTGTTGTGTATAACCATCTATTATATTTATATTTCTTGCAATCTTTTTCATTTCTAAAATTATTAAATCGAAATACATATTTTATTTGCTATGTTCTACTTTAAATGGAACGCTCTTTTGGTTACTATGGATATGACAAATCTCATGTTTCACGTTAAATAAAACGCATGGTATACTATTTTTTTTATCCACAACTGTCAAATAAATACCCATAATTCAACCGATTTTTATCAATTAATGACTGTTGCTAATTGCATAATATTGACAACTCAATGGATTAATATTATTCAATTATTGAAATCCTACCTTTCAAAGACTACAAACAAAATTACTTTTAATAAGTAATTCTTTTCAAATAAAAGCCAGAATTACAGTAGTTTTGTCATTTTTCATAATTTTACTTTCTTGTTGAATTGTAGCTGAATAGTCGGTTTTAAGATGGCCTGTTAAATGTCAAATCACTTCATAATTTTGTTACAACAATAACGGCAATTAGATTTGTCTAAGTAAACAAAAACATTTTTGCATTTGTCAGTGACTATTTCACTCATAAATATATAAACCAATCCAAATTCAGGATTCTACCTATGTAGTTACCAAGTTTCATTTCGACAAAACACCGTCACAAAAATTTTTTCGCACCCTTTAAGCCAATAAGATGTCGTATTTTTACAAGTAAGTGAGTTTTGATAAGCGAAAAATTTTTGACGTTTTAGAAACATATTGTTTACATACCTGTCAAAGTTTTTATAATTTCAATGTTATCAGTTTTTATTAAAAACGAGTCGATTCGGACAGGAATCTATTTAAAACGTTGAAAAAGCAAACTAAAAATATATAAATGATTACCTGATTTTTATTTTGGAAATAGTCATCCGAATACCATTCGTGGTTAAATTTTATCCTGGAAAAATTTTCCGATTGCTTTACTCGAGCCTGTTGCCAATTTATCTCGTGACATTGATCAAAAATCACTCGTTTGACAACTCGCGATTTTTTTTTGTCATTGTCACTCAATAAATTGCTAGGCAACCGGCTCTCGTAACAATCAGAAAAATTTTCCGGCAAAAATTTACCACTTATAATATTATATATGTAAAAATTCTACTTGCCACTGATGTGTTATTTGACAATTGTGGATAAAGGATAGTATTCTATTTGCATGTAATGGCTATTACTCATTCGAATGATTTACATCACTCGCATTCGCTCGTGATGCAAACTTCATTCTCATGAGTAATATCATACATTACATGCTCATTGAATAATATACTATTATACAATTTTATCAGTGAATTTTATTGAAATATGCCCAAAAGTATGCGGATCCGATTTCAAACGAAGGACGGCGGGTATTGCCGGGCGAATACAATAATGTTTGAGTGATGTGTAAATATTAGACAATTATTATTAATTAAAATAAAGGTTTATTACTATAACTTAATATTAAAAAGGTATTAAATAATGACGATTTCTAATAATGAACAATTATTAAAAACTATTTAAGGCTAAAACTATAATTAACTACATTACAATAACACTATTTATTTATTTAACCTATTAACACTACTATTTATTTCCACGATATTACTAATTATTTATTTCACTATGCGTTCCAATCTTAGACTGCCGGTCTATTGCAGACTCTTGTAGAATATTTACGCGATATTTATATCACTATAATTACATCACTATATACTTATATTACGTTCAAATGTCCGCCTACCGACCTCCACTGCGTCTATATACTCAACTGACTCAACAGCGTCTGTATATTCAATGGCTCGGACAGAAGTTACACCTTTCACCTCACTGTCTGTCTATTTATGTAACTAACTTTCTCCTTCCACAGCCTCAGTATCACCAATTATCCACATGCCACAATTCTTCAACACCAATGCCGAGTATCCACTCCAACTCGCTGTTACTCTCCTTGTATACCTAGCTTCACAATAGTCGTCAACCCTACCGAGTATTCACATCCACAGCTATCCCAGTATACCAGTAACTTCCAGAGTACCTACTCCACTCGACACTTTACTGCATACGCTTACTACGATAGTGCTGTGCTTCTCAAACTCACTAACACTCTATGTGAATATCTCTATGTCTCTGAATGTAATTAACAACTCCCGAGTATAGCTGCGTCCCTTTTACACAGATGCCATTAACTTCCAGAGAGCTGTAGAATGTTCGACCGCACAATAACAACGAACACAAAAGGTTCAGGTGACCTAAAATAATTAAACACTTCGCGGATTGTTTGTTTAATTAGCCTGGCTACTCCCGCGATTGCGTCATCGCTATACTGAGACGCTTGTTCAGCGTAGCCGTGGGGCTCACACGTTACAATAAGAAAGTTCTGGATCGGTAGTGGGATCCACCACTATTATTTGTATGAAACAACATCTAATCTGAAAGATTTCTAGAAAGTTTTTGTTATTATTCATTAGCTATTATAGTTTATTTAACATTGTAGATGTTAAGCTCATTTTGTTCTCAAAAAATAGATTTCTGTAATGATTGGTGGAGTCATATAAATTAGTCTTTTTCAAGGCGCATAAAAATATACTTGTGTGTTAATGAGGGCGATTAATGATTGTGAAATTTCAGCTGGTTTGCGGTCAGTCCGAAGCGTGTTGGAACGTTTGACTATAGCAGGAAAAAGTCGAGTCCAGGATGTTGGAACGCCACTTTAATAATGCGCTTGAGTCGGAGAGTTCAGAATAGACCATTTCAGAAATTCAAAGCGCATGTGCCAAGTGTTAGACTGCGACAAAAAATTAGTGCCGTTTTCCGTATATCCATCCTTGTGTACATGACAGTTCCATGTATTTCACAGTCTTTTTTGTTTTGTTGGTGTCGGTTTTCAAATAATGATGGGTACTAAACTTCTGGCCCCCAAAATATTCCTATTTGAAATGTTTTGTCTGGTTTGGAAAACAAAAAGTGGGGTTAAGTAGGTTAATACAATATTTTATAATTTTTGGTGAATATACTTCACTTTTTCACATACTAAAATAAGTTTTTATTTGTAAAATAAGAATATAAAAATATAAACTATACCTTATAATCAAATTCATATTAACTCCTGGGTAGTTTTAAAATTTAAAACTATATGCCCTGGTTACGTATAAATTTGAAATGCCGCTATTTAACGGCACTATTTTTTTTATTTTAAAAAGTAAATGTAGTGGTCGCTCATATTTCTGAAATGCAGAGCCGTAACTAGGGCTTTGAGCGCCTGTGGCAAAAAAATTTTAGGCGCCCCTATATCAAGAAAATAAAATCAAAATAAAGTTCTGATGAGCGGTTCACGAGTTATTAACAACTTAAACTTGAACATTTTCTTAAATTTAAAATATCTGCAAATCGGTTTAGTTCTCATATTTTCATTTTAAATTTTGACAGGATTAAAGATATACAATATTACGTGTTTAATATGTGTTGAAATTTCAGATGAAATGATTTGCAGATGTTTAAAATATTAGAGAAATTTCATATAAGTTATTAGTAACTCGCGAACCGCTCATTGGCAAAAATCGTCTATACACTGTTCCATTTAAGTCATTTAGCAGATGGCGCTCGCATCAGTGTCAGTTTTAATTTAAGTAGCCGAAATTGCATTGGCTAAACGTGTCTCATGTCTCCAAATTCAGCCAATCAGAGAATTTAAAAATATATCTAATTCTCTACAATACTGAATGGCTTAAATGGAACAAGATATATACTAAGTTTTAAATACCTAATACTGTTTATTTTTTGAGTAATTTAAATTTCTGTCATAAATTGTTATTCTGGTTAACTATATTTTAACATAACTCTTTGAGAGTTTATCCTAGGCAAAAAAATGTAAGAATCTTTTTATGTACCTTATAGGAAATTACGAGCTTTAATTTTGTATTCTTGGAAAATTTTGATACGGGTCACTGTTTTCAAGAAAATAGCCAAAAACTCATTTTTTGCACCCAACAAGGCAAAATCCGGGGTCGCTAGAGGGTGCAAAATTAGTATGTCTTTTTGGAGGTCCCAATAAAGAGAATAAAATTTACGCCCGCTTGTCACCAATTATTTCCACAATAAACACCTTGCCGACTGTAGATAATTATTTGTTAAATTTAGGAAATAGATTTTAGAAATATTTGATCTAAAACTATATAATTGATTAAAATTTTGCGCCCCTAAGAATTATGCGCCCGTGGCGTGTGCCACCTTCGCCACGCCCTAGTTATGGCACTGCTGAAATGGTCTATTGATTTGATAGTATGTTGGAACTAACCTTGTATTTGGATAGGTACTAATATTAGCAGAAACTATTATAATTTGCACTTTGCAATTAACAACTCAAACAAAAATGCCTACATCAGGGCCGGATTAACCCTATGAGGGGCCCTAAGCACAATAGGTTTTGGGGGTCCCTACCCCCCCCCCCCTCATTTTAAGAAAATTAGTCTTTATTCATAGAATAAAGTAATCTCGTTTGTAAATTATTTATAATTGTACGTACCATTGTTTTTAAACGGTATAATTGAAAAGAGTAAAAAAGGTTATTGGCAGGAAAATAAGTAAATGAATATTGACACTATTAGTAGGTCTTTATAATTTAAAATAATATACAATGCCTAACTACATTAATAACTTTAACAATTGCACTTTTTGAAACTTATCCGGTGAATGATTAGATTATATTTAAGTGACAGAATAGTCCTTTTCTGCATTTTCGAGATGCAAAGTCGAATTTTTCGCCTTTAATACAAAATCAACTAATTCTTGACCTTTAGAAATGACTTGCAGTTAATGCATACACGAACTTATATATTTCATAAATTTCTTCACTACGTTAGTTTTTACCAAGAAAAATGTTCATTATTATGTGTTTATTTTTTTTTCTTTACAATTTCCGCGGGGCCCCCAATGAGTCGGGGCCCTAAGCTATAGCTTATTTGGCTTGTGCTATAATCCAGCACTGGCCTACATATATGAAAAAAATGGGAATCTGCAGTTGGTATATTTTTTACTAAAAATCTTCAGTAAAGTGTAATATTTTTATAATACTATAGAATCGGATATTTTCAAAATATATATGATTAAAAATCAAGATATCCTCTATTTCTAAGTGAAACCATCTTATTTGCGGTTTACTTAATTCGAAGATTACAATACTGATATCCTTTTTATTAAAGCCATCCCTACGTTCATCTGCCAAAAACTCCATGGTAATTTCCTACGAAAAAATCTTTAATATCAATTACTTTTCCTTCAACATTGTGATTATGATGAAAGGTATCCCCAATTTGTGCATTAACCCCGATGAAGTTATAAAATTACGAGGAATTCTGCAGAGTGGATGGAAATTGCAGAGCAGCTAGAGATCAGTAACCTAAGCCAGTGTTTTGCTACTTTTAAGTGAAATTTGATGATGAGCTCGCGACTTCCTCCTGTACCCCGCACGGCAGCCACTGGCGTGCACAGTGGCGTGCCGCCACCTGAGGAGAGTACCTAGATTCATCCGGAGAGTTTCGTCCAAAAGGGATGTTTTTTGAATAGTATAGCAGCAATGAAGCATCTTAAAAAATTAAAAATTGGTTGCATCTCTCTAAATCAACCTCTCTTTAATTTGAATTTTTCTCTAAATCGAATTACTTTTTTGGCCTGTAAGTGTACAATCGTATAGAATTTTCTAGTAAAAATTATTCCTAATACCGATTTTTTTAATTTAAACTTTTCGTTAAGCGAAGTAAATTATTGGGCATTTGTTATCAATTTCAAAGAAATTCACCTGTCTATAAATCGAATTTAGATAGAATTCTTAGACGCGTTCGTATTCGCCTATAGAGCGTACCAATACTGTTTATGGATTTAATTTTCATTTGAAAACTGTGACTCAGACATCTTCGGCTGTATGTGGCTATGTGGGTTATCCAACCGAGTTGAATTTAGAAAGACCAGAATTGAATCTCGAAAAATAATATAGAAATTTAATACAGAGAAAGAATATGTCACAAATTAACAATACATATTTTCATTATTTAAAAATCTTTAAAATTTGTTTTTATCTTGATACATCTGCTTTGTTATATTACAAAAATACAAAAAAAATCTGATGTGGCCAGTACAATTAGGGTTTCACGGGCTTGGCTTGAAGCTTGAAAGCTTGGCTTGGCTTGGCTTGAAAAAGCTTGAAAAATCAAGCCAAGCCTGCCTTTCAAAAAAGCTTGACTTTTCAAGCCAAGCCAAGCTTCTGTTCCACCAAGCCCAAGCCAAACCAAGCCTAACATTTAAAAAAAGCTTGAATTTTCAAGCCCAGCCAAGCCTTTGACTGTCAAGTAGCTTGGTTGAAAACAAGCTTTTTCAAGCTTTTCTTAAGAAATGTTGTCGAGGCCGATAAAACCGTAATTTTATGGTGATAACGTACTTTCTCACTGCTTCGGCACATTTTTGCGAACTTCTAAGAATTGGAGTTTCCAAAAGGACCAGCCTTCATTACCTGCCAGTCCAGTATGCTTCAAAACTTTGTAAATAGGACACTATACCCATTAATTCTTATTATGCAAAGACCACTTATTTTCTCAATCTGAACCAACTATCTTTTTTAACTATAGAGTGATGGGAAGATAGGTGCAGTTTCATCTTTTTGTTTGATTGGATAATATCGGAATATTGATTTTAAATACCAAGCATCAAGCTTCCACACATAATATTTATTACTCGTATTTGTTGCAATGCTACAAATAGATAATTTTGCTGCAGAATAAAAATTATAAGAAATAATAATATACTCTACATGGTAAGGTAACTTGAGTGACAGACTACATAAATCATGATAATTATTGCATTTTAAAGTTTCATTTTGTACAATGTTTTGTTATTCTGGTATTTCCGAATCATAGAGACGAGACAATTTCTGTTTGTGTATATGTATATATTTATATTCAAAGATTTTCAATGCTATTTTTAGCTCAACCCCTAATGTACCCCTAATAAACCGTGACAGGTATAATAGACAATAACAATGTACCGACAAAGAGAGCATTCTCTTTTAAATATTATCTTGATACAAGTTTTCATTGATCCAAAAATATGTGTTAATAAATAAGCAAATAAATATATAATCTCGGCTTATTACCTAGTTCTGGAGGTTTTTTAATTTGCTTTTATTCACAAATTTCAGTAATAACCAGGGACTCGAACCGCAAGATATAAAGATTCGGTTTCGGTTCACGGTTCAACTTATGTTTTTGGTTTGGTTTTTTGTTCCGGTTCAATATTTTTCTTTAAAACTCGTTCACGAACCGGTTTAATATTGGTTCACAGTACGATTTTTCAGAATAAATAAAAAGTACATATATACCAAAAATTTAATGTAAATGTTAATTCTTTGTATTTTAAAATATTACAGTTTCCAAGGTTTCTATTAATACAAATGAATTTCTATCATCATAGCTATCAAATTAACACAATATTATTTTATTATCAGCGAACTGTTTCATGTAGGTTGTAGGTGTAGAACACGTAATATATAAATAATTTTCCGAACCGATTTATCGAACCAGTTTCTTGAACCGGTTTAAATTTACGATCCGGTTTAGGTTATCGCTCTTGAATAATTTAAGAAAATATTAAGGTTCCGGTATAGGTTCATTAAAATAAGCAGGTTCACTCCGGTTTCGGTTTAAGTTCCGGTTCGGTTCAAGTCTCTGGTAATAACGACATATTCGTATCGTTAAGCATATTAACTTATGTATTATTTGAATTTGCACATGATTACTTTAATTATATTTATGTATTTAACTTACATGAATCTGTACTCAAAAATCAGTAGAAATTTCATAAGAAGAGGCGAGTAGGTATTTGTCACGAACAAACAAAATTTCGGGGAAATTTCCGTCTGTAGGGTTTTATGATTTCCAGATGTATTTCAAGTAGGTATAAAAGGTCAGTCTCAGGTCATTTCCATCCCATTGTACATTCCAAAATATTTATGTATTTATTTGAACACTGTTATTGCGTATTTGGTGTCTTGAGTTTTTTTTTTTTTTTTTTTTTTTTTTTTTGTTTATATAGGGTGCATTGAACTAAATAGTATGACAAACTTTAACAGTTGGGAGGACATTTCGAGTTTTTAGTTAAAATACAATACAATAAAGTCCAACTAATGCATATGCCTACTTGAATAAATGCAGTCAACGAAAATAATAAAAGAAACATGAAAATTGAAGGGTAAATATTTAATAAAAGATAATAATTTTATGCTGATTGTTTACTCTTAAAAATAAAATAAATGAATAAAATATACATTTCAATATTTTTATATTTTAATAATTACAAAGAAAAAACACTTGGTGTAAGTTTCATAAATTTTATTTTATCGTTTTGTTTATCTTTACGCATAAGAAGATATTTTTCAATTGTACCACAATAAATTTATGTAAAACAAAACGTGATTTGTACATTATTACGATACAATGAAACATCGACATAACATCGATATATTGATACATCAATATTCCAATACATCGATATATCGGTATATCGATATATTTAATTAAATTCACATCGAATATTATATTAAAATCTTGATACCGAACAACTACTACTGGTTTTCAAGACCTATATACCTACTGTGCGCATGAGCAATTATAAAGCTTGAAAGCTTGAAAAAGCTTGAAATAGCTTGAAAAGGCTTGAAAAAGCTTGATAAAGCTTGAAAATCAAGCCAAGCCTAAAATAATTATAGCTTGAAGTTTTCAAGCCAAGCCAAGCTCTGTTTCCATCAAGCCCAAGCCAAGCCAAGCCTAACATTAAAAAAAGCTTGAAGTTTCAAGCCAAGCCAAGCTTTTTTATTTCAAGCCAAGTAGCTTGGCTTGGTGAATCCCTAAGTACAATACCTTCCGTCAGTTCTATGTACTTTGTACAAATTCCACACAGAAAGTTTCTTACAAAATATTCAATATTTCCAGTAGGTACATTACCTTAAGTCAGTAGTCAGTTCTATGTATTTTGTACAAATTCCGTACAGAAACTTTCTATATTTCCAGTAAAATTATAACACAAACATACTATGTCAATTGCACTTGACACACTGACATCAGTCAATCAGAAATTTCTTAATATAGTAGATGTTTCCATGTTTATAGCAAAGCTGGTTGTTTTATGAAATTTAATTTCTTTATAATATTTTAACTCTATATCTACTGAATAAAGAGTATAAAATGTAATCAAATCGTATAGAGAATAAAATATTCTTAATAATATTAAATATGAAAAAATGATATTTAACAGCGTTTATTCAAGAAAAACTGCCAAAATCTTCAAATTAGGGTACTTCCGGACGACCAATTATAACCAAAATCTAATCTGCTCTTAATTTGGATGTAAAGAAGAAAAATACGAAAAAATAATTTTTGGAAAGTGGTACTGGGGTTAGGCGATCTGAAAGAATCGTCACATACACACATCCATACATACATACATACATACATACATCGATCCATCCATCCATACATACAGACATCATCTTAAAAATAGTAAAATCGTATTCTAGGAACCCTAAAACGTGCTTATTCATTAAAAACTCATCATCGAATTTTTTGACCAAAGACAATACCTTCCTTATCTAAAGGTGACGGAAGGTAAAAATAGTAAATAAACAAAAAAATTATAGACAACTTTTAGATTTATTTGGTAATTATTTCAATGGCTTGGTGGCAATTCACGAAATTGAGATAAAAAAAATTGGATTTTACTACAATTAACAAGTCACCATAAAGCACATTTCCAAATACCTTTCCAAGCCAACTATAAATTCCAACTGTCATAATTTCACTTCACACTAATCTACTCGTACATCTCATTTTTGTAACAAATTGTTATGTTTACGTTATATAAATGAATAAACATTTTTTCATTTTTATATAGGTACAAACTCTGTGTAACTTCGTTCTTCTTCCATATCCACGATCCTACCCTGATGACGTCACAAGTCGCATATTCCTCTCCAAAACATTAAATTGCTAATAATAATAGAATTACACACTAATATCTAGTTTTTATTATTATAATGAGAAGCTATAGTGGTTAGTTTTTAAATTTTATGATTTATATATTGAAATTCGATTATGGTCACATACCTACCCCATTTTACAATATGGTTACGACATAATTACAAAACCGGGATTTATACAGATACCGGTGCCGGGAGGCTATAGACACAGCTTATTATAAATTTTTTTTTGCTTCATTTTGATTTATATTTTTAACATTCTAATTCTTGGTTTTATAAAGGACAGAATAAATTTACTTCCCTGATAAATGTATTTAAATTAACAAAATCGAATCAATTTTATTCATTTTATGGCATGTATAATATTTCTGTAAAAAGTTCATTTAGTTAAGAAGTAATTTAATCTGTTGTGTATAAATACAGCTATTAGCATATAAATATTTTTCAAATTCCGTTTTAAATATGGCATGTGTACGCAAGACTTTGTACAATTTTGAGAACTAAATTAGAAAATTATCTATGAAATTATCCAAATTATAACCTTTACTTGTGTTTTTCATTTGTTTCATTGCCACAACAATTGTTTTTAACCTATAAATTTAATAATTGTTTAATTTGACTGTTTGAAATATAATGAATTCTTGTAGTATTAGCAACCATTTACAGTGACTATTTCAGTCATAAATTTATAAGCCAATTCAAATTCAGAATTCTACCTAGTTACCATTTCGACAAAACACCGTCACAAAAACTTTTCGCAGCCTTTAAGCCAATAAGATGTATTTTTACAAGCAAGTGAGTTTTGACAAGCGAATTTTTTTTGACGTTTTAGAAACATATTGTTTACATACCTGTCAAAGTGTGTATATTTTCAGTGTTACCAGTTTTTATTAAAAACGAGTCGATTCGGACAGGTATCTATTTAAAACGTTGAAAAAGTAAACTTAAATATAATACCTGAAAACACAATAAAAATTGGAAGATTTTTGTCAAGAAAAAAAATATATAAATGATTACCTGATTTTTATTTTGGAAATAATCATCCGAATACCATTCGAGGTTAAATTTTATCCTGGACAAATTTTCCGATTGCTTTACTCGAGCCTGTCGCCAATTTATCTCGTGACATTGATCAAAAATCACTCGTTTGACAACTCGTGATTTTTTTTTTGTCTATGCCACTCAATAAATTGCTAGGCAACTAGCTCTCGTAACAATTTGAAAATTTTTCCGGCAAAAATTTACCACTTATGATTTTATATATTAAAAAATTGGGGGTGGCTTCTGAGAATTTTTTTAATGGTGGCACTTTAAATGGTTAAATAGCTTCCTAATGGAACAACTTTTGTTTAATTTAACCAACTTCTTATCTCTAATAGAAGTATTTTTGTGGCTCCGTATATAGTTTATGACTGTACAAATATTTTTTTTTATTTTGCGTCCGTAATGATATCAGTCCAAAACCCAATTGTGTATCGAAAGAGCTTTTATTTCGATACGCATTTTTTTGTTTTAATAAATTGGGACTAGATGACATTTAATTATGTTCATAAAACAGAATTGACATGAACTTTCAAATTATTGAATAAATGTCAATCCAATGTTACCAACTACAACATTATACAAACAAAGCAGCTTTTTAAAAAGATTTTATTTTATAAAAGACGTAAAATATAAAAATAGTCATTTAAAAACTCACCAGAAAACGTACGTTTTCTAAATCTTGACGCGTGCGAAAAAACATGTTTATAAAACTCGTTCTTTAATATACTATTTTTGGGGACAAATCATCCGCGGACGACTATTTCCGTCCAATTTCCCCTCACGTGTTTAAAGGCGGAGCCCTATCGGAGGGTGCATTAGCCGCAGATGAATTAAGCTGATATCTATCTAAGAATACGTATTAGTAGAGCTACGCTAGAACTAGAGCTCCGAGACTGAAGGGTATATATAGGGTGCAACGGGCAGGCGGCACGTTTGCTTTGACTCGTCCGAATTACATGCAATGATGGATTATGGACGTGCCGGGAAAAAATCAGAGGGTAGCAACGGATTATTAAAACCCGAGAAGGCAGGGGAAGGTAAAGTCAGAAGTAATATGAAATGTTCATTACATAGAAGTTATAATCAAAATGTAATGCAATTACATTAAATTCAGATTTGTGTACGTGTACATTCAAAATCATATTAGACTCTTATTATATTTTTCATTTCCTTTTTCCATTTTATTTATATTTATATATTTTCACTTACAGTGGAAATTTGTAATAGTATCCGGGATTTTTTAGATTTTCAATTTATGCTTATGTTTTCGGTTAAATATACCTATGGCCGTATTCTGTACAAAACTATATGGCTTACAGATCTGTAAGTCTATAAAAAATTTACAAAACACAGTTACATATTTTTGTTGACTAATATAAAATCTGACATTAAATAGCAGCTTTCGTTGAGATATTATTCATTATTTACAGATCTGTAAGACTTACAGATTTGTAAAGGGCCGGTTGTACAATTACAGTTTAAACTGCAGCTTAATATATCAGCAGTTTAAAGTTCAACTAAGTTTACCTGTAGTTTAAATGGTAAATCACGAGCGTTTAACAAATGTGCAGTGGTTTAAACTAAGTAAAAACAGTAAACCGTCGATGTACAACAAGATTTTTGCGCGTTAATAAACATTGTCCTAGCTTTTAAGCACTAATGTCCTAGATTAACATTTTATAGGATGGCAACCCTAAATTTTGGGAAGACATTTATAAGCAATAAGATAAAATACTAAAGTCAGTAGAATGTTAACTACTGGATTGGTTTCATCAAGGCCACACGACAATACAGGCCTGAATGCTTATATGCGCTCCATACGTCACGTCAAAGTATGAGGCTAGCGCTCTAGTCTAGACCTCTAAAAATATTCGAGCTGCAGCAATCAGTGTGCGTGGATGCTTGGCGCTCACTTGTCCGTACCTATGTATCATTAATTTTTAGTTATTTTATCAACATTTTCATATTTCATATGTTATATTATTTTCATTTGTTTACCATACCTACAGATCTAAAGATTTATTAATGTTATTATTTTCTTTATAATTATTATTTTGAAATAGCATCCAGTGTATGAATCAAGTTGTTAGTTAAATTATTAAATGTATATTGTTTATTAATCAACATTATTTATATACTGCTTTAAGTATTTGTTTCGATTAGAAATAAAAATAAAATATTTCAATGAGATCCTGTAACTAATATTTCTTGTATTATTTGAACAATAAATAATTTAATGTAAAATACGAGTTTATTCGTATATTTTACCCATTTATAATTCGTTTTTTATTTAATTTGATTAGTTATGTATATAAAATGGTTATTATTTATAATATTTGAATAGTTATTTACGACTTGTATATATTTTTTTTATAAACTACATTTTACCAACCCATTTGTTTAAAATTCCATTTTTTCCTTCCTTTACACTTATTAAACTATACAGGTATTAAACAACCTCAAATGCAATCCCTCGAAAACAAACAAGTGTCAAACAGTCAAATTTAAAGCAATGTGTATAGCGCCTACATTGAGAAAAATACGGCGATCACAATGCTCATGTGAATTCACTCCCGACTTGAAATGAGAGCTTGGACCCTTAGATCATAACTTACGATCTAGATGTAAGATACCCTATAATACTACACAATGCATTTGGAGGGAACGTTTAAGAGTAAGAAAAATATATTTATACATTTTCGTAAGTAGAAAACAGAAAGAGAACTTTTCATAACGCGAGGTAACTGCGCAAACGTCAATATTTTTTCATAGTGTAGTAAATAAATATGGAAAAGAAATAAAATCAAAGAAGATTCATTTTTATTCCGTACTACACAAATCGCGCACAAATGATTTTTCAATCTGCTTTACCCTACGTCTCAACACAGAATAAATGAAACTAATTGAAACCCCGTATTTGAGCTACACCCGCTACGCATGTGGAGAAGACATTCATCAGCCCTCGTGAGTTTGCGCACAATGCTCACGCTATGTATACATCTACCTCTCTCACTCTCATGCGTTCCCAACTCCTTACATCTAGTTCGTAAGCTATATGATCTAAGTTTGGACCTTGCAAGGTTTAAACCGTCATGCATTCCGAACCCGAAGTACGTCACGTCGGGTCAAAATTTTCTCTAAATGATAAGAGAATGGATGAAATTGTGCTGGGTTCAAACTTGATTGTGAATGTACTTTAATTACGATATTTGGACCTTTGAGGGCCCTCATCATAGGGGTTATTTTTATTCAATTTGAAAATTAGCAATCATTTTCAAATTGACGGCAGTACGTTCGAAAATTGTAATCATTCGAGTTAACTTCGAGCAAACACATTTTATCAATGATTTCAAGTTTTCTGTAATTCGTATGCTAAAATAGAAAAACACTATTGATCTCAGTAACAAAACAAAAACAAAACTTTTACACAGCTGATTAAAGGCGTTTTTTATTCAGACCGGTTACATGGTAAGCGCATTTTATTGAACATCCCGGTTACTTGCGGTTACGTCAAATGTGTAACCGCGGTATGGCGGTATGTAGGACAGTTACATGTGAGATTACTACAGTCATTGTTTTCTAGCGTAAAAGTAAAAATGGAATCTGAATCTGTGGCAGTTTTTGTCAACTTATTTTGTATTTAGAGAGAGAGTTGTTTGGACCTCTGGCATGGTTGACATGTTGTAATCTTGACTACTCTGTTTAACTTTCCCTTGTTGTACTATTGATGATGAGAACTTAGTTCTTGAAATACGTACCTATTTAGTTTTTATTAAAATTAATTTTAAGGTTAAGGGATAATTTTATTAGTTTTTAGATATAAATATTTGACAACTATCAACTAATTAATTTGACAGAAACGTTTGTAGTAATCGGACATATTTTATTTACACCAGTTGTCGAGCTTACTGAGCGGTTAACCATACGTAACTCGGTTACATGAATAAAAAATCTGATGTGGACACCACACGACTTCCTTGCACGCAAGACCAATATGTAGATGAAGTATAGACCCAATTATAAAATTGCACGTGTTTGACGTAATTTGACATTAACATCTATTTTTTATTTTTTTGTTATTTTTTATCCTAATCCATAGCGAGCTTCATTACAAAAACCAAAAGGTATATAAGTTTTAAATTTACATATCTCGCTTATACAAAGGGCTAATTTAATAATACTTAATATGCTAGACGCAGAATTTAATTCTCTAAAACTCTTATTTGAAGCATTTATTTCTAAAATCAAAATGATACCATTTTATTCAAGAAAAACTGTTAACAACTTCAGGTAATATATCACTTCCGGTTAGCCTGTTTTAACCAAAATCTGCTATGTTATTCCAATTGATATAAAAGTCTTATATACCAAATTTGAAACGTTTTGGATTATATTTTAATATAGTTTTTCATTAAAATCTATTATAGGCTTCAAATAAAGTACCATTTCTGGAAATTATGTAATGACCAAAAAGGGAGGTGCACAACTAGATGTTATAGAAGTCGTAAATACAAAATTTCAACTTTCTACGGCTTACCGTTTTTGAGTTATGCGAGATACGTACGTACGTACGTACGTACGTACAGACGTCACGACGAAATTAGTCAGAATGGATTCAGGGATGGTCAAAATGGATATTTCCGTTGAAATCTGAAAACCGAAATTTTTCGCGATTACAATACTTCCTTTACTTCGTACAAGGAAGTAAAAAGGCCTTAAGTTTCGAGTAAAACTTACCCACCTCGTTCCAGATAGGTTATGTAACTTCCAATAAAGTAACATGAATTTTCAAAAGCTAAGGTATTTGTAATGAAGACAGAGTTAACTCTAATAAATATTTCCGAACGTGTACCTATAGTTAACTACGAGTGTATTTTCGGATGAAGTCCTTGTAAGATTCGAACTCAGATCGTCACTGAGAAATCTTAAAATTTGTTGTAATTTTAAACTTTAAAAAATCAACAAATTCTCTTATAATTGGTTGATTCTTGTTGTTAAATAAATAGATAATCAACATCGACAATAAAACTTGTCTGTTGCATTGCAAGTAGAAGAAACTCTTGTGCTCATGCAGGTAGATATAAATAACCCATTAGCATGATACTCCAGTCACCGTGTGACCCGTATATCTGTGTTCTGTGCATTAGACGTTGGGCGACCGAAGACCAGCGACCGCGAGACCAACAAACCCGCTTCTTGCGAGTGCCGAAGACAACTCCAGTCCAGACTCTCTCTTGCAGACGCACGCAGCACGCGACGGAGATTCACATTAGCGATAGACGGGAAACCCGCATGCGGGTCGCTAGCAAAAGGTTTTTACACCACTACCACTGGAATTTATAAATATGTTATGAGGTTATTCCTGGCCAAAGAAGAGCTAAATTACAGGTAATCCAACAAGTTACTGCATGAGGAGGAGAATCCAAATGATATTTTATATTTAACATCTAGAAATTATGTTGCAAATTGTGCTAATATAAAATCGCAACGTATAATTTGTAATGGTTCACATAAAATTTTATGCAATAATTATTTATTATAGATATTCTCATTTAAATATACGTGCTGCTTTTATGAAAGCTCGTCTATTCTTGTCCCATATCCATTTTCTCCTTTATCAAAAACGAAAGATAAAATTATATTTTGAAGAGAACGATATAAATCGATTAAAGTTTTTGTATTTTTTGATAACAAATTAAACACTTGGTGGCTTGGTGGTCACATTGATATAAAATAGTCTATCAGACTCTATTTTTACTTCCTTGTACGAAGTAAAGGAAGTATTGTAATCGCGAAAAATTTCGGTTTTCAGATTTCAACGGAAATATCCATTTTGATTATCCCTGAATCCATTTTGACTAATGTGCGTACGTGCGTATGTATCTCGCATAACTCAAAAACGGTAAGCCGTAGAAAGTTGAAATTTTGTATTTAGGACTGCTATAACATCTAGTTGTGCACCTCCCTTTTTGGTCATTACATAATTTCTAGAAATGGTACTTTATTTGAAGCCTGTAATAGATTTTAATGAAAAACTATCTTAAAATATAATCTAACACTTTTCAAATTTGGTACATAAGACTTTTATGTCAATTGGAATAACATAGTAGATTTTGGTTAAAACAGGCTAACCGGAAATGACATATTACCTAAAGTTGTTAACAGTTTTTCTTCAATAAAATGGTTTCATTTTGATTTTAGAAATAAATGCTTCAAATAAAAATTTTAGAGAATTAAATTCTATGTCTAGCACATCAAGTATTATTAAATTAGCCCTTTGTATAAGCGAGATATGTATATTTAAAACTTATATACTTTTTGGTTTTTGTAATGAAGCTTGCTATGGATTAGGACAAAAAATAACAAAAAAATAAAAAATAGATGCGAATGTCAAATTACGTCAAATACGTGCAATTTTATACTTGGATCTATACTTCATATTGGTCTTGTGTACAAGGAAGTCGTGTGGTGTCCACATCAGATTTTTTTGTGTACAGATTATGGTATGATTAATTTGGGGATGAATTTTTAGTTCCCCAATATTATTTTGGGTGGCGAATATCAAATATTTACGCGATTACTGGGCGACGGACAACTGAGCGAGTTACACTGGTCAATGGTCAGCTGGACGACGAAAACTTAGAAATTGATCATTCGAAAAACTTACTTTAGAAGAATTGACGAGCTTTTGATAAAAACAACCTATCCATTATTTTGAATGTGATATAATAAAAAAAACTTTCTTTATTCCTTTTTGTAATTCAATTTTTTTCAAATCTACGATTAAATATTAGAAAATGGCTGTTAAGTAACAGAATTAAACAATGATGAGCAATTGAAGGGCTTCTTAGGGGAAACCAATTCTATGGATTACAGTCCAAATTAGTAAATTTAAATGTGTAATATGCAGAAAACATCTGATGTGGCCAGCATATTACTTTCCGCTAGTTATATGAGGCATTTACGAAAATTTTACTGGTTAACTGTTACCGCGGTAAACAGCTGTTTATCAGGTTATAGCTACCGGAATCGATATTTTAAGAACGCAAGTGGTAGATCCATAACCTATAAAAATTTGAAACAGGTTAGAAGTTTAATGTAGTTAAACTGAGATGAGTCCTACTTTAAACACATTTCCAATTTTAACGCGCGCGTTTCGCTTTGCATCACTACCTTTTTTTGAGATTAGATTCTTCATGAATCCGGTAGATGAATCTGGTATATTGTACAATTTTCGAACACGGTAACTTTTTACCACTCTTGTTTTCGAACACAGTCGGTAGTGCAGTATCTACCGGTAAAATTTTCGTAAATGCCTATGTATTTTCTATAAAATCCATACAGAAAGTTCCTTGCAAAAGATTCTAAATTTCTTGTATGTACATTACCTTTCAATCGTTGTATGTATTTTATACAAATTCCATACAGAAAGTTTCGAGCAAAAAGATCCTATATTTCGAGTAAAATTATAACACAAATATATTACGAATATGTCAAGTGACACTGACATCTTTCAATCAGAATTTTCTTAATATAGTAGCTGTTTCTATCATAGCTAGCTAATTTATGAAATTTAATGCTTTATAATTTTATAACTCTATATCCATTTAATATGAAGTATAAAATGCAGCCAAATCGTATAGAGAAAGAGAATACAATGTTCTTTAATATTTATAATAACATTAAATGTGAAAAAATGATATTTACCATCGTTTTTTCAAGAAAAACTGTTAAAATCTTCAAATGTGGGTACTTCCGGTTGACCAATTATGACCAAAATCTAATCAGCTCTTCATATGACTGCAATGAAGAGGAATACGAAAGAATTAGAATTTTTGGAATTGTAGTTTTAGAGTTATCGTAGACGAAAATTTTGTTACACACACAAACACACACACACACACACACCCACACATACATACACACCCACACATACATACACACACACGCACGCGCACGCGCACGCGCACACACACACACATACACACACACACACACACACACACACACACACACACACACACACACACATACACACACACACAGACATCATCGTAAAAATAGTAACATATTGTACTCTAGGGACCTTAACACGTGCTTATTCATTAAAAACTCACCACCGAATTTTTTGACCAAAGATAATAGGTACCTTCCTTACCTAAAGGTGACGGAAGGTAAAAATAAGGATATTTGTAGAATTACCAGGATTGTTGTTCATATTCCGGAATAAATAGTTACGAAGTAACAGCTTAAATAGCGTAGTGGTAATGTGTGCGCTTGGAAATACACAAAACTTAAAGAGACTGGCTTCGGAACCAGCCAGCAGCTAAATTTAATTTTTAATTTCTATTTCTCAAAATAATTTTTATTATTAATGTTTTTAATTTTTTATTGAAATTAAACAAAAAGGATACGTTATTTTAATTATTAAACATATTTATTTAAATTATTTAGCTAACTACAAAATACGTATAATTTATGTTTTAAATAATGTTTATATTTTATTATAGGTCAATAGAAGATTAAAAACATAATAAAAATTAATAATAGATGGAGTCTAAGGTTAAATTTAACTAAAACTAATATAATTACCGCTTAACCTTAAAATTAATTTTAACAAAAACTAGATACGTATTTCGAGAACTAAGTTCTCATCATCAGTAATACAACAAGTGAAACTTAAACAGAGTAGTCAAGATTACTCAACATGTCAACCATGCCAGAGGTCCTAACAACTCTGAAAAACAAGGGTGAGAACTGGGATTATATAGGGATGGGAGTCACAGGTGAATGATTACCTATAAACTAAGATAATTCTCGTCCAATAATGAGTCATTAAATTTTAAATCGTCCAATAAAATTTAACTTTGTAATAAATTGAAAAGTTTTGTGTTTGGTATGGGACCAAGATCTGCGTTCATCAAATTATTTGTATATGTATTTATTATTAAAATTTAATAATAATTAAATATTAGTTTTAGTTAAAAACATAATAATAAAAATTATTTTGAAAAGCAAAAATTAAAAATTAAATTTTGCTGCTGACTGCTTCCAACCCAGTCTCTCCAAGTTTTGTTTATTACCAAGCGCAAACGCGCACACGCTAGCATTATGTCATTTCTACTGTTACTTAGCAACCATTTTGTCCGGTATACGAACAACAATTCTGGAAATTCTGCAATTATTTTTTTTTCTAATATTACTCATTTAAATTGACTAAGTTCAACCGTAATCCGTAGAATTAATATTCTCCAATGAGTATACAAAATTTCAGCTTACTATAATAATAAATATATCATCATGGCATATTACCCACTGTTGGGTGTGCCAATCCGCTTTGTACACAGATTTCGGTAAGGATGATGACATATTTGTTACGTGCGAGCGTTTGCCAGGCATCACCTCACGGGCACTAATTGATGGCGTGAAGAGTGCACCACCGGGATCAATTTTGTGCCATTTAAAATTCGCAAAATTTGGCATCGATCGGTATCGAACTCGGTACCCCAGACTCGCGACCAGACACTCAGACACGTGACCACGGGACCCCATTTGGGCTACAGGGAAAATAGTTAAAAGTGGCGCTTTAATTTTATTATACATATCAAAATAAACCTAATCTAACGCAAATTTTGTAAAGTGGCGCTTTAATTTTATTATACATATCAACATAACCCTAACCTAACGCAAATTTTGTAATTCTACGTGTATACGTATCTAGTATTTTATCGTCCTTGTGTCCGGTGCTCACTTAACTATTACCACAGACAAACAGCAAGCTTGCTGTTTGTCTGTGCTATTACGTAGCTGATCATCGCCCAGTATCCATACATTTTAAATTCGATTCACTCTTTTCAGAAAGCTTTGAAAGGTGATGCACTCACAACAGAAAAATATGTTGTCATTACCGAAATTTGCGAATAAAACAGCAAATTAGGAACCCAGAAAGTCATAATGTTATATTGTTCCTTTATTTTATTTAATTATTCATTCAACGGTTTTGCAATACACTTTCCTCGTACTAAAATCCTTCGGCTTGTACTGGATCTTTTGAACAAGTTACAATCAATTCAACTTGTATTGTCGTTGTAACAAACAAAACAAGAACACAACACAACAAGTGATATTCCCATGGAGATAGTAGCTACGCGTGGTTGTTCCACTTGTTCCGATCCTATCGCTGGTTGTCTACCAAAATGGCGACAGCCGTGTATTACACTTGTTAAGTTGGCGACACTGAAGTGCTGGTCTCCTCTAGAAAAACCTGCACAATGCACGCCAGAAAAAATTAGATATCGTAGTAAGATGGTGTGATGCGCCATCCGTCACGGTCGGTGGGTAAGTGAATTATAAATGCTGCTTTTTGTCAGCTACGCTATAATAGAATCGTTTGATTATATGCTACGTATGAATGAAATATATGAAGTGCAACACTACCAAGTTGTTTTTGTTATCTTGTTTTAGAAAGATTCGTTCAGAACGAATCATTCATCATTCATATATGAAATTCTTTTTTAAGAATTTTTATAATGAGATAGACAGCTTTTTATATAAATTCATATTTATTACATACGAGATGGTTTCTTTCGAATAGAATACCCATTAATGAATATAACGCCATGTCTGAATGATATCGTACATCATTTTTTAATCTTGAGCGACTCTTCATATCTATTTTTGATAAGAATTTTATTGCAAACGTGACTTAAAAAATTTACTTAATAAGCGACATTTATTTAAAGTTCAGAATTCAGCGTGTGACGAAGCATGTCTTCTCCAGTGGTCGAAAAACTTATACATTATATTCATGAAGAAATTAGTATTAAGCATAAATAACATAGATAAAATGCATTTTTTTACCTCCCGCTACCCTTGGTAAGGCAGGTATAGGGACCGTGCTAAAAATCGCATATCATGATTTTAGTAAATGAGCACGTTTTAAGGTCCCTAAAATCCAATTTTAACATTCACGATGATGTCTGTGTGTATGTATGTGTGTACGCGTGTGCGTGCGTGCGTGTGTATGTATGTGTGTGTGTGTGTGCGTGCGTATGTGTGTGTGTGTGCGTGTGGGTGTGGGTGTGTGTGTGCGTGTGGGTGTGGGTGTGCGTGTGCGTGTGCGTGTGCGTGTGCGTGTGCGTGTGCGTGTGCGTGTGTGTGGATCCTCCACTGTAACTCAAATACTATCATTCAGAAAATTTTGAAAACTTGTATTTGAACCTTTTTTATGGAAAGAGCCCATTAGATTTTGGTGTAAAACGGATAACAGAAAATGGCAAGTTACTTGAAGCTCAAAATAGTTTTTCTTCGAAAAATTCCTTTAAATGTTATTTTTTCGCGATTAATGTTATTATAAAAAGATAAGGATAAAGTTTATTAAATTTTCTACAGATTTACATTAATATTTTTTCTACATATTTTATGGATAAATTTATAAAATTATCTATAATTTAAATCCCGGAGCCTACGCTTTAAACAAACAAAACTCCTTGGTTTCGCAGTTATTCAAATATATGTAACAATAGGAAAGGAAATCAACACAGTTTCCAGCATAATAATATGTAGATATATATTTAGATTAATAAAAATTAACGATTCGCAAAAAAGTTTAAGCTAATCCTCATTTTTGGATTAGTGAATACTATTTTATCCCAGTATTTAAAATTTAATCTTCATTTTATTATCAAAAAAGGTAGTTACTTGGATTAGAATAGAGTATATTTTAAGAAATAAACTGCCAAAATTAGAGTAAAATTCGCTAATCCAAAAATAAGGATTAGCTTAATTTTGTTTGTGACGCGGGCTGTAAATGGCGGGAGGTATTGTGTTAGCCACATCAGATTTTTTCTAATAAATTATAGAACAATGAAACAGTTTAATCATTGTTTAAGAATATTGTGACACAAACTATGGCACTGATGGTTTCATGGTGGGCGGCCGTATGAGATATGATACATCACACTAATTATTAATGGATTTCAATCGCTTGTAGTTTGCGAACTAATTAATATTTTTTAAAACTATTTTCACTAATACTCATTAATTTAGGTATATTTTCGCTTTCTTATCTATGATAGTTAAAATTTGACTATGGTATAGTACTCTATTATTATATTAATTATTTTTTGACATTTCTTACAACCAATGAAATGTTCCATTTTGTCACTGCTTTTTAACCAATCCTATCATTATTACACTGAGAATAAAGCTCTAGAAATTATTCCCGGGAATAATCTCTATAGCTTTTGTAGTAATCAACACATAAGTAAAATGAACCATTTCTGATCATAAAATATACCAAATAATTATAGTAACCACTTCTAGAAATACCATAATTAGTAATTATATCTTTCGGTTATTTATTTTGCATTGTCTATTTTGCATTGTCGAAGTGTTCTAGTTTCTAGTTGTCAAAACAGACTTACCAGCTGTGCCTTGTAAATGAATGAAACTAATTAATTACGACAGTAGATACAATACAATAATCGCGTTCTTTTTATTATTTGCCTCATCTCATCTCATCTCAAAAGGAAATGAGTTTGACACGAACTGAGTTGAGATCAGGTGAGATTTTTATGAAGTAAAAAGAACGAGAAAAGACAAATTTTGTTGGTAACTTCAACGACTGATGTCGTTGGATGTCTTCTGTGTGTGTACCACGTGTATACAATTTGAATTTAACAAAACTTTTCTACAGTCAACCACGATATTTTCAAGTATTATTTTGGATCGCCGAAAACTATGAGTAGGCATTATTTGGGCTTCTGTTATTCTGTCAATTATATAATAACATGTACTTCGCCACATTCTAAAATGTTGTTTAAATTGTACAGTATTATAACTTCCACATAATTTTCAATTCTATGAAGTTTACGTCTCTTTACTACTTTGCTATATTATTTTCCAATGAATTGTTTGCATATTTATTTATTTTTCAAATACAATAATAATATTTATTAAAGGAATAAACAAATATTCTTTAGAAAAACCAAATTAATTGTATGTGGCAGCCTGTGACAGCAAAACATTCATCCGCACCATTCACAAAGATTAAAAACTCAACAAGCACAACCAGAGGTGACTAAGAATCGAGAAGAGGGGCGGAACTCTTCTCCCTTAAGACTCACTTTATCTCATCTCCGATAGCATAAAAAGAACGGTAAAAATTAGTAAGGCAACTGAGGTGAGCTAAGACGAACTGAGATCTCATATAAAAAGTGGTAAAATAATGCGACTATAATAGCATAAAAGCCTGATGCCGTTGTTTGAAACTTGTGGCTCAAAAAAGAATCTAATTAAATATAATTCGAGAGTTCCATAAATTAGAAAATAATTTTCAATTTATTCTCACTCTCTTACTGAGAATAAAACAATAAGGTAGACCGTGAAAAAATAATTTTAAATGGTTATTTAACCATAATTTCAAATTAAGATACGAAAGTTAAGTGAGTTAGAATTTAGTTAATCAATTTTTTAAAGAATCATTCTGAGTGAAAATATAGGACTTAAGAATTTACAGAGTATAAGGTTATTTGAAAGGATTCCAAACGAAGATTGGATATGAGCATTTAAAAAGTGAAGGAGAAAATGGTGAGCTGTATTATTGTATTATTTAAGATAAAATTCTTAAAAATATGAACGCTGTATCTTATTTTCAATTATTCTAGCATGAACCTCGTAATTGTTTCTCTCTATTTCGGAATTAGAAATACATATACTTGCACCCTTATCGATGCTAGAAGCAGCTTCACTTTTAAACGATTTTTGGTAACCTTATTGTTATTCGAGATTGGTATGATTGCACTAAATACACATAAATCACTGATACGACCCAAATTATTATATCAAAAACTTCCCTGGAAGGAAATTGTCAACTATTTTTATAAATAAGTAATATAAATGAAAGCCGAAACCGAGAATAATATATTTACTACGTTTACATGCAGTTTTGAAAATGGTTTCAGTTTTCAGTCAAAATTATGTAAAACTGTTTACATGCCGTTTTCAAAACAAGTTTAAAAATTGATTTGAAATCAGTTTCGGCACATGCGCATTTAGCTGATGTAAGTGACAGATCCTCTTCACTCCAAAAACTTCGTTTTGATATTATTCCAATTAATTTTTATACTTCGTACCGCTACGCACTAAAACTACACAACTGTCAGTATATTTGAAGGTTAGTAACACAAAGCGACAGAAACGTTATGCTCTGTACGCATGCGCAGTATCGATACTGAATTTTAAGCGTTTACATGAGTAGTTTTGAAACTAGTTTTCAAGTCCAACCCATGAATTTTAGTTTTGGTTTGAGATAATTAAAAACCGTTTTGACACTATATACATGGCGTTTTCAAAACTAAAAACGTTTTAAAAACGGTTTCAAAACTGCATGTAAACTCAGTAAGTATAAAACAATCGTTAGAAAAGGTTATTCTAGCACTCGGTGGTTCACGCACTCGCCGCTGTGTTCTCGTCCGAATTTCAAATTCGTGCTTGAATATTACTGAGTTTACATGCAGTTTTTAAACCGTTTTCAAAACGTTTTTAGTTTTGAAACGCCATGATATACAGTGTCAAAACGGTTTTGAGTTTTCTCAAACCAAACTAAAGTTCCTGGGTTTGACTTAAAAACTAGCTTCAAAACTAGTCATGTAAACACTTAAAATTCAGTTTCGATATTACGCATGCGTACATAGCATAACGTTTCTGTCGCTGTGTATTACTTCGTGTTACTAACCTACAATTAAACGGACAGTTGTGTAATTTTAGTGCGTAGTGGTACAAAGTAGAAAAAATAATTGGAATAATAGCAAAACGAAGAATTTGGAGTGAAGAGAGTTTGTCACTTATATCAGCCAAATGCGCATGCGCCGAAACTGTTTTCAAATCAATCTGTAAACCTGTTTTGAAAATTACATGTAAACAGTTTCGCGTAATTTTGACTGAAAACTGAAACCATTTTCAAAACTGCATGTAAACGTAGTATATGTTTCCTTCTGTAACTCAGGTTTTAATATACTATTCTTTATCATTAGGCAGATTAAATAAAAATTACCATCAAATGTCTCAAAAAAATAAAATTCAGAATGAAAATTTTCCTAAATGCCTTTCATTAACAAGATATTGATAATAAACAAATAATATTTATACTCTTAATTTTCGATTTGTTCAGCCCCTTGAATCAAATTCCAAAAGCACGGACGTTGCTTTTGAGACCCTCTGAAAAAGTAATAGGTATGTAATAGTTTCTTTTTTCTGAATCATTGATTATCTTTCAATTTCGGGAGCACGTGAAAGATTAAGATCAGTTTTTTGTGTGTATTTTTGTGGTCATTTTATAACTTCATACAATTTAATGCATCATTTTACATTATCAACAAAATAGGGTGTTTACTACATTAAAGAAAAAAATAGAGCTGAAGAACCTTTTATGTTAATAGTAACCCTTTGTGAAATCACTAAAATCAAGGTAAAATTGTATTCGAAATTTGGGTCAGCTACCTATTAAACCAGGGTTGTTCTTCTCATCAGCTCAAAAGTGGAAGCTACCAAATTATTTCACCGTTTTCTAACAATTTTTTTAATGAACCACCAGAAAATTAATATGGAAGCCTGTACCTGAGAGAAACTGGTTAGCTCGAAGAAACTTAATGCTAGTATACGAACGAAACTCGACCTTAAATAATTATTGGATTTTGGTAATGGACATTAATAAGGATATAGGAAATATTATTATGCTGGTATTATTAGCAATATTCGGTGTAAAGGGTATTTTAATTTAGCATTTAAGGCCATAACGGAAAATTGAATTTCTTGTTTTATATGGACGTACGTTTTATTGATGATGGAAACTGAATTTAAATTGAGTTATTTTAAAATTTTAAAAGCTTTAATAAGGACATACACTTTCTCTCAAGTAGTGCAAAATAATTTGAAAACATCGACGATATATTAAATATAATACGTGACAACAACTTTGACAATGACGAAAATTATCATTTTTTTTTCGTTTTTGTATTGATTACTAATTTTCTTCAAACAATTTCTTATAAAGTGGTATTTGATTCATATGGAAAGCCGTTTTACTTGTAATTAAATTTGAGTTTTATTTATAAAACAAATTCACATATTTAAAATAAAATCTGAGATATCACAAATAATATTTGAGATATATTTAATTCAATTTTAGATATCTATAAATGAATTAGAGATATTTCTAATTCATTGATTTAAAGATATCTAGAATACAATTTGAGATATCTCTACTTTATTTGCAGATAACTAAAATTGTATTTTTGATATCCAAAATTCATTTAAAGATATCAACAATTGAATTAGAGATATCTCCAATAGACCTTTTCAATTTAAAGAGATAGAAGATATGCGCAATGGGGATCTGCGCATAGTAAGTACAACTGAGATCCTAAAAAATTTAGACGTAAAATGTGAGAAATATCTCAGATAACTTTAAAAAATCTTATCGAAATAAGTTACAAAAGCTTTTATTGAAGTTAAAATGTCTAACGTTGCAAATTTTCACCGAGAATACATGTATTTTAATGAATGCAATATTTTTGACGTTTCGTTTGACAGCCCAACTGGCAGTTGTTCATGCCATTTTCTTACTACTTGCAGCGAAAGAAAGAGATAGCCGTTAAATTGAAAAGGCCTATTCATTTTTAGATGTCTTAAATTTAAATAAGACTATGTCTCATAAGAACTATGTTAGATCACTAGTGAATTAAGGATATCACTAAAAGAATTAAGAATATCACTAAAAGAATTAAGAATATCACTAAATGAATTTCGGATATCACTAAGCAAATTAAGATATCACTAAATAAAATATGGATACGATATTTTTAATTTCTTTAGTGATATACGAAATTCGTCTAGTGATATCTATAATTCATTTTAAGATATCTACAATTGAATTTGAGATATCTGAAAATAAATAACGAGAGATATTTCAAATTTAATAACAGATATCTTGGATTTAAAAAACAATATCACTAAACGAATTATGGACATCACTAAATGAGTTAGAGACCACTGAACGAATTGTTGATATGTAACTTCAAAAATAAAATACATTTTCATAATTCATTTAGTGATATTCTTAAATCATTTAGTGATATCCATAATTCATTTAGTGATATTGTTAATTCATTTAGTGATATCTCTAATTCATTTGGTGATATCTCTAATTTGTTTAGTGATATCCTTATTTCGCAAATGATTTAACATAGTTCTTATGAGACATAGTCTTATTGAAATTGAATTCGAGATATCTTTAATTCAATTTTAGATATCTTTAAATCAATTTTGGATATCAAAAATTAAATTTAAGATATCTGAAAATGAATTACAGATTTTTAGATATCTCTAATTCAATGAATTCGAGATATCTTCAAATCATTGCAGATATCTAAAATTTAATTCGTGATATCTTAAATTTTATTATGGATATGTGAATTTGTCTTAAGAATAATACTCAAATTGAATTAAAAAGTAAAACGACTTTCCATAGATTCATTGAAATCTCGTAGCTAAAGTAATACTTTATTAATGATGATAAAAAAAATCACAGAAGACGTAAATATATTTTACCCATTTTTTTCCAAAAATAAACCCTAATGAGTTTATTATTTTGACAAATTTAGAACAGATATAGAAGCTGGATAAACAATTCCTTGGATTTTCTCCAATGGTTTTTTGCTGTATTTTTTTGGTATTACATTGAACAAAAAAACTACGTAGAACTCAAATTTCTGGAAATGAAATATGAGAAAATTCAATTTTGTTTATAACAAAAGTCTAGTCTGTGTTGTTATGGCGTGAATATACCAATTTGTTCAATTCTTTGAATGTTTGAATTGCCAAATATGGCAGTCGAATTATTTGTCTCAAGCATACAATTCTTAAAAATTTTCATATTTGTGATGTTTTTTTTTCCTTGATGGACATTATAATAATGCCCAGTTGCAACAACAAAGCTTAAATCTTAAGAAACCCCTACACAAAATAATGCATATCGAAATTTTAAAAACAATGCATAATAATTCATTTGACATTTAATTTCGATGCAATATTGTCAATTACAAGAACGCGTAAAATTTAAGTTTCGTTGGTGCAACCGGCCATCAGTATTTCAATTTTAAGGCGCACTTAAAAATTTAACTTTGTCAAAAAGTCAAAGGGTCAGTGTTTAAAAATACAACTAATGTGTCATTTATTTTGGAACAAAACAAAGTACTATCTATTGTTTCGTTTAGGAAATTTCCACCGTGTACACATTTGCTTATCTGCACTAACCTTCAAAATAAATTAACTTATTCCCTGGTTGAAAATCAACAGTAAATATATCACGTTATAATTCTGCTGGCTGATTATCTACAAAGTAATTAATTTCCATACAATGCGTCTGGGCTATGGCCATATCTCGGAATGAAATTCGAACCTTTTTGAGCGCTTCATTTCGTCGAGAGATATCGAGGTGTACCCGCCCGCTGTTATAAATTGATTGCCGAATTATCAGCCAAAAATATCGGAAGCAAATAAAGCAAGAAAAAGTTTGTTTGTTGACGCCCTACAGACGGAAAGATAACCTTTACAAGACTATACTCGTATAATATAGATGAAAGTTTTTGCTAAACGAAATATTGAACAGAACATAGATTGCACTATATCCTTTGAGGATTTTCCCAAATTCACAACTTTTAGTCATTGAGTCAGACGGTCAGTTTTTCCCATCAAATCGTTGATTGTTTTGATTGTCAAATCGTTTCATGCGATGTTATATCAGTGAATTTTGTAAATATCCTAATTCTATTATTCAAAACTGACACTGGTTGTATATTGACATTTATGATTGATGTTAAATAAGTAAGCAAATGAGAAAATAGATGATTAACAGTGATCTATATATGATTAGAGCTTACTTATGATAAATATAATAAGTATTAATATAATTTTGAGGAATGTTCCTAAGACTTAAACTTATTATAATTACCCCTTAACCTTAATATTAATTTTAATAAAAACTAAATACATATTTCGAGAACTAAGTTCTCATCCTCAATAGTACAACAAGGTAAAGTTAAACAGAGTAGTCAAGATTACTCAACATGTCAACCATGCCAGAGGTCCTAACAACTCTGAAAAACAAGGGAGAGAACTGGGATTATATAAGGACGGGAGTCACAGGTGAATGGTTAGGGGAGAGTGGGGCAAGAGTGTACGCGAGGCAAGAGTAAACAATTCAAATATCCCGCTAATTTATACAGTTCGGCTTACCAACTCTAGCGGTAAAACATGGTACTATACTGTCATTTATACGTGAAATAGAAGAATATTGTTAAATTTATGAAAACAAAATTACAGGTAAGTTTGTATATTGCATCATTTTGATACAAGATTAAAGTCAAAGTATTATAATATTGCACGTGAAATAAAAAAGAACCAATAAAATAGTGAATATTACATTAAAGTGTGTACCATCCTCTACAGAGTTTACCGACAGAAAGTTTAAACAGTGGCGTAGAACACGGGATAAAAACAATTTTTATGATAATATTAAAAAGGGTAAGAGTAAACATAGTGTTTACTCTTGCCCTGAAATTATAACAATTTCCCCATATAAAGAAGAATTGGAGCAAATTTTAAAAGGAAAACGATTAAAGGAAGCAAAAAAGATTAAAAAGGATCTATCGCAGGCATCTACTTCTGGATTACAGAAATAGTCAAGCAAAACAATAGTAATAACACGTCAACTGTTAATGAAGACGACTGTATTTGTATTTGTTGTAAAGAAAAATACAGTACATCTGTTGAAGACCGAATTATTTGCGGAAAATGTCATCAGTGGGTACACGAAGGATACATTAACGTTAAACTAAATGCCGACAAATATATATGTGATTTTTGTCGTGCTTAGGCAACATTTTTACAGTCGTTCACTTTTGCCTCGTCATGCGTGGCAAGAGTGAACACTTATTTTTTTAAATAAAAAACATGCAGTTTATTTACTATAATAGAAAAGAATTATTTTAATTTTTTTATATGTAAGCAAATGAATGAACTATATTTAGAGTTCAATAAAACTGCTGAAATATTTCATATATGAAATTTATTACATATTGTCAAAAAACCGTTCACTTTTGCCCGACTCTCCCCTACCTATAAACTAAGATACATTTTGTCAAATAATAATGAGTCATTTAATTTTATATCGGCCAATAAAATTTAACTTTGTATTAAATCGAAAAGTTTTGAGTTTGTTATGGGACCGACATCTGCGTTCATCAAATTATTTTTATATTTATTTATTATTAAACTATCTAAATATATACATGATTATTAATATGTTTTAAAAGTTTAATATTAGAATTGTTAACTTTGTGATTATTAATGAACATATGTTGAGCTACGCTAGATTTTTCTGGATTTTAAGATGATAAAAATGTTCTTTAAACCGAGTGTCAATTTGTCTTTTAGTTTGATCGATACAACTAATTTTATAAATACCGGATTTTTTGTTAGTATTTATTTTATCTTTAGGGTTACCTAATAACGATTTAATGGTATTATTTAATGTGTAAGTTACGGTTAATTTTGATTTTTAAAAATTTTGTTTAAACTTTTGGAAGCTTTATCGTACGGTAGTGTTATGTATTTATTATTATTTTTATTATTGTTAGATGGCGTTAACGTTGTAAAATTAGATATGAATTTGCGATTTTTAAATTTATGAACTAATTTATCTATAGTTTTAAACGGGAAGACGTTATAGGTACTTAGCTATTTCTTTAATATAGTTTAGTTCAGTTTTAAATGGTTTTTTGTTTAAAGGAAATTTAGTTTAACTTTCCCTTGTTGTTCTACTGATACGAAATACGTATTTAGTTTTTATTAAAATTAATTTTAAGGTTAAGGGGTAATTATAATAATTTTAGTTATATTTAACCTTAGACCTCATCTATTATTAGCTTTCTTACAAAATTAGGGTGATTGTTAATTAACTTTCGTTATTTACTGCGTTCATTTAATAAAAATGGATTCCACATTGCAAGAAGGCAATAGCAGAAGGCTTGAATATAGAATAGAGACGACCCCATTTAAGAACTTCAAAACCATCAATAAAAATGAAGCCAACAAACTGTGATTTGAAATATTTGAATAAGTGGCTATCTGCTTCTATCAGGAAGTCACAGAATTGATGTCCGTTTTTCAAAAATGTTAAGAAATTATTTTTTCCAGAAATTTACGATCGCCACAGGTACAAAATTTCATCAGTGAATTTGCATAGCAGCACCAATCTCATTTTGATTACTACACTTGGACACATGGTCCTTACCTCGTTCAGTTGGTATTTAATACAAGATCTGCAGGCTGAAACACTTCAATTAAAGTAATCACATCTTGCACCTATAATTTTTTAATTTCTCTTGTTCCTCCCCCTACGCTGCATACAATAATTAATAAAGTAGTCACGCACTTGTGATTTATGCAATTTTAATTGTTTCTCACGATTGAGTGCCGTAAGACGTTGATTAAAATTCAGCAATAAATATATTTTAATTTATTCGGAGAAAACAAAGTTGGCGAGGTGGATGTGTATAGGGTGGTGGTACAGTGTGCGTGTCGGTTCCCACGGTGCGTGGTTCATTCACAAGCAGCCAGGGGCCGCTGAGTGGGCGGACGGAGCATCAATTATTCATGCGGCAAGGCACGCGTACGACAGCCCCAGGCCACCGAAAAGATCCGCAACAGAAGAACCAAATTATAGCATTGGGATGAATTCCCAAAAGGCAAATGTTGAGTGAAGAACGAGTACTCATTAACAAAAGGATACAGTGTTTCATTTTTGGATAGAATATATGCGGGAACTTAGCTTCTTTGAAACTTTGAAACAAGATCAAATACTATGAATAACAGTAATATTTTACCATCACGAATCACGACGTATTATTCATTTTTGACTAATGGCCGATTTCACAAACGATTCTTAAAATTTAAATAGGTAATGCCTATGTACGCAATGTGCACCACATATTTAAGGGTAACCTAGCAAAATTTTGTTTTCATCAACGGTTAATCATTATGTATCTTGATTTAAGAATTACTTATTTAGGTATATGTTACCTGACGCCCAAATAACGAGTGACAGTTCGTTATATAAAAAACTTTGAATTATTAAGTATGCTACTTAAAATAAATATAGGTTTATCTTTATGGGCTACCTTTTTGAGACAAATTCAATAGTTAAAAGACATTTTAAATATTTTTTTCTACAGTCTATATACAAAGTAGCCATTTGCGCTCTCTTTTATCAACGCAAAATGTCACTTTGCCGCTCTAGAGCGACAAAGTAGATAAAACGCTCGCTCCTCAAATTTCTAACTATTCAATGTTGAGAAATGTTACTTGGCTTCTTAATGGAAACGTTTAGTCAGGAATTAATGACACTGTAGTTACACATTACCCACTTAACAAATCAATCTGACATATATCTGTTCTGTCGGTATGTTACATAACGAAACAAAATGCCGCACTGCTGTGAAAATAAAATAGGGCATTCATTTACAAAAACGAAAGTATAAAATGCTTAGATTAGATTGAAGCAATAGCTCAAGAAGAATGGAAAATACCGATAAGTAAAAATAAATAAAAAATAAATTTTTGTTACGGTGGAGGACCCCATTGTGACGACTGTAGAAAAAATCTTGTGTGTGTTTCGAGCGCAAATGGACATTGTCGATTTCGAGAGAATGCCTCGCTCCTGCGTTGCGCGGCAACAACCTCTCAATCGACAATGTCCCATTTTGCGCTCTTAATACACAAATAGCTATTGTTTTAGAGTTACGAACAAAAACAAAACTTAGGCTAATCAAATTAAATATCGTTCTATACGCAGAAAAACAAAATAATGAAAACATAAGAATTATGAAAAATCAAGAAGTAGATAACCAAGTTAAAAAATGAAGCAACAAAGCTGATATAGGGACGCGTATAATGAGGATGAATCAGAACAGCCTAGTAATAAAAAAGAGTAATAGAAGCTGGAAGTATGAACAAAAAAATGGGATGAAGAAAACCGAGGAAAATATGGGAAGGAATAATAGTAGAATTCGGCCGAGATGACAAATCTTGCGAATAGGAAACCCCATATCCAAAATAGCTATTTGTGTATTTAGAGCGAAAAATGGGACATTGCCGGTTGAGAAGTTGTTGCCGCACTCCTGCATCGCGCGGCATTCTCTCGAAATCGGCATTGTCCATTTGAACTCTAAACACACACAGGATTTTTTCTAGAGTAGTTTCAAGTATATTAAACTAGTGCAGTGAAAAAGTGGATGTCCATTGGGAGCGTTCATGTCAAACTTTTGCAAGTAGCAGCATAACTGTTCACACAATTTATTTTATATTTAATTTTTATTTATCGTTATTTTCTATTCTTCTTGAGCTATTCTAACCTATTCAATCTAATCTAAGCATTTTATACTTTCGTTTTTGTAAATGAATGCCCTATTTTATTTTCACAGAAGTGCGGCATTTTGTTTGGTTATGTAATATACCGACAGAGCAGTTGTATGCCAAATTGACTTGTAAAGGTGGTAAATGTGTAACTAGAGTGTCATTAGTTCCTGACTAAATGTTTCCATTAAGAATGTAGACAAGTGACATTTCTCAACATTGTAGGTATAGTTAGAAATTTGGATAGTGAGCGTTTTTCTACTTTGTTGCGCATGAGCGGCAAAGTGACATTTTGCGTTGACATAAGACAGCGCAACTAGCTATTATGTATATAGACTGTAGGAAAAAGATTTGAACCCACACATGGTTCCTCAAAACTTTTTTAGTTTAATGTTATGAATTTTTCGTTTATCTAACAGCAGATATTCAAAAAGATGACATACAGCCAAGTTGTTGTACAATTTGACGATTTTATTACATCGGCAAAAGAAACTACACAACTAGCACTTCCCTATACGCTTCTAATCGACGTAAACACTGGTTGATAGAAATTGTAAGGAAATATAATATTTGAATATAATAAAAGAAAGTTTTCTAACATAAGCACAATTTACAGAAACGCTTTGAATTAATTAATATCTTATTCATCTATTATTTGTAATAGATAAATATATAAAATAAATAAATATATCATCACGGCATATTACCCATTGCTGGGTGCGCCAATCTCCTTTGTACACAGATTTCGGTAATGATGATGACATATTTGTACCGTGAGGGCGTTTACCAGGCGTCACATCACGGGCACTCATTGTTGGCATGTGCACACAGGAGTTAATTTCGTGCAATTTAAAATTCGAAATAGATAGATAAATAAACTTGTAAAAATCTAAAATTTCGTTAAAGGGGGTGTAAACCAAAAATCAAAATTGTACAATGAAAAATTCTAAGAACAAATTTTCAAACCGCATATTTCTATTGTTAAAGAAAGAAGAATTATAAGTTTTAAACAACGCGTTCACCGCTTTAAAATAATAATAATAATTTTGCATATATAATTAGGCGTGTATGTGTAATTTAAAACACTTTCTCAAAATTTGTCAAGTATGTAGGTACCTTATTGTTCATATACTTTTCGTCAAAATATGTATCATATAAAGAAGCATTATTATTCGTTTGAGAATTATTGTTCGTGTTATGATTGCTGAAGGCAACAGGAGTTGTTCTTGCATCGGTGGCCGAGATCGGTTGCGGAGCGCCCGGTCTGGTGACTGCCACCGGCCAGGTTCTGGACCTGAGACCTCAGACCTCTACATTGCCCAGCACATAAAACAATCATTAAATAATAAATTTTCTATCATTCTACTTCAGTGATATATAACACCCATATTGTTCTCGTGGGAACACATGCGATTAACACCACTTTCAGAACAATGAAATGATTTTCGTTAAGAGTTTGGCAATGAACATACTCGTTACGTTTAGGATAATATGAAAATAAGAATTATACAAAATACTTTATTCTGAGATGTGAATAGACATTTATTGTTTTTCACATTATAGATGTCTAACATCCTAATCATAAGCTATACAGGGTGTTTAATTTAAATGTCACCATTTCTTTTCTGAGAATTATAAGAGATATACATAAGATTGGCTAAACTAACAATGAAATATTTTTTCGCCAGATTACTCACATTATAGAAATACATATTCATACATACTTGTTTTTATTTCTACCATAGGTTTTTCGAAATATACGATGTAACTTTCATATTTTAAATGAGAACATACGAGTATATTCAAAAATACAAAATTAGACGCTTAAATTCAACTCATTGTTAATGATGTGAAAAGTTTCTGGATTCCGCTTCCAGTTTCGCAGGAAGCGATATCACAGTTTTTTTTTTTAAATGGAATGATAACTTTGTATATTTTCTGAAAGTAATTTAATTTAGCTTTACAGTGATGCTAAATACAAGCATTTTCATCAAAATTTAATCTACACTCTAAGAAATTCTGTGTAGAATAAACACTAAATTCGTTTATATAGGTATAGGTCCATATCATGTTGTTTAAATTTAACCACTTACAAATTTGGTAGTTTAAAAGCACATCTTTGAATAGGGGATTCCACCATTTATTAAATATAATTAGTATTAGTAAAACTAAGACTGACGGTAAAAATCCGTTGAAAATATTCCTACTAATAAAAGAGTTATAGTCCTCCGAAATTTGAAAATATATATGTAACGTCACGAATATAAGTTTTTATATCAAACTACTTTCTTCGTGGACCTAAATGTTCTTGACATATATGCTATTTCTAAATTATAAAAAATATAAAAAAATAAATGAATATATTAAACTGTACAAGTCTACATGATTTATAATTGAAAATGTATTTAAATTATTAAGTTTAATGCAAAATATCTATATTCAAATAAAAACTGTGTAAGAATTGTACTACTGGACTGATAGCCACGCCACCGCTATTTGAATTTCTCTACTTCCATTGGTAGTAGGCTCCTCATCTAACTGGATATTCGTTATCGTCTTTGAGTCGCCAATCAAAATAATATATACGGAATTCATATGAGTGACGAGCTGAACAAAAATCCCCTTATTTCCGAAGTATTTGAATTACGTCGTTTTATTTCTTTATCAATATTTATTATTAAGCATATACTTTCAATATTTTCTCCTAATTTCTCTTAAATCAATTGCGCTGTAATCCCCTATTGGTTCAAAATTGAATACGCATATTTTCGTGACATATGTAACACCAACTAATTTATTCTGACTATGATGTTACATGATACATAATACATACGTATGTGTTATAAATAAATAAGATCAATGTTTTCAAAGTTTTCATTAAGAAAAGGTATTTTACATAAGATAAATGATGGTATTGTACTTACCGGGTATTGGGAAATTTTCATAAGTACAAGATGTCTTTGAAAACAAATTTTTATAAATCACTTTAAATGTTAGTTTGTACATTGTCATTTAATACACAAAAATATATGTACGTCCATCCACTGCTAAATATCACAACAAACTAACTACCTTGCGATATTTAACTTGTTTCATTAGGAAACGTCGATAGCACTGACCAAATTGTAGAATTTTCTTTTAAAGAATTATAAAAAGAGTAAGATGTTTATAAATTACATTATTTAATACTGAACAATTTTTACTACAATTTATTATTTACAATTTGTAAAGTTTTACAAAATTTAGTGTTGATTTCTGCACAAATATATTTAATTACTTACCAAATCAGTTTTACACGACTAAACTTTCTTATGGTGTAGATATTAATTTTTCAAAATCATAAAACATTAATGCTTATCAATTTGCCATGATATTCGTACCTTCTGCGCTTGTGGAAATATTTTAAGGTTTACCCGATTTTATTTTATTTTTTAATTTAAAACTGGTAAAGAATAGGACTGTTGCAAGAATTTTTATACGACTTCTAAGTACTAAATTTTAAAAGAAATATCACGAAATATGCATTAGATATTTTACAGTTAATTATTGAAATATGTGTAATATTTTCTTAAACACAACGTGATCTGAAACAGAATGTGACGTCAGAGCACATACAGTTTAACATGTGACAAACTATGGCCGACTTTTATTTATATAAATAACGTAAATTGTTTTCTTATTGGCTATGAATGACGTACTGTATGTGCTCCGACGTCACAGGAGTGGGGGATTGTTTTTCATGACTATTTCTGGCGCCAATCTTTTAATTTAATTATTTACGAAAATGACAATAAATTATTATTTTTTATATTACTATGAAAAATATTGCATAAAGTTTTATTTAAAATACTTTATTAAAAATGTGAAACCGGCTCATTATGAAGTATTAGAAGCAAATAATATATTTCGTGAAACAAAGATAAGGTACAAATATCATGGAAAACTGATTATGGATTAAAGTTTCATGATTTTGAAAACTTTATATCGGGCTCTTAAAAGCTGTTATAGAGAGCACCACAAATATCACTTTTGTGCTAGTTGAAAGTAGGAAATAATATTGAAGTTGGCTGTGATCGGATTTGAATCCAGTCCGGTAGAACCACAGCTCATTAAATAACGCATTCAGCCACACGACTTCATATTGCTTATAATTTTATATTATTATGTACATATATATGTTAATAAACGTTAAAAACATTTTAAAAGAACGTCTATTAGAGTAATATATAGTAGCTTTGTTGGTTTGTATATGTGGAAAGTCGCAGTAACTTAAGCTGCGTATTTTGTAACAGATTTTGATGAAACATCTGATAAACTGCGTAAAATACAAACAGGTGATAGTTCCGAAGCCGTCTGAGATATTAAATTACGTATACTTTCGTGATAGGCGCAATAAAATTTGATTACAACGCACATCCTTTAAAAAAAAACTTGAAATATTTTTTTGCCTCGAAAGGGTAGGCACCAAACCACATATATTTGCCTGCCGATCAATTCCTCAGGTTTTTTTTTCGCACCTTTCCTAAACGATTCTTTCTAAACACGCATACTTGGAAAAAATATCGATAAACCACTGACCTAGACGTATAATCCTTTCGATGGAAAAGTATCAAAATCTTCTTCTCCAAGTCTGCCGCAGTAGTGTCTGCAATGATCTGTAACATGTAATTACAGATGTCTATCTCATCGTCGGGAAGGATCGGGCATCTTCGGACGTCCGCACGCGTTTGGTAATTACCAGGCCCTCTTGATTGGGATGGGTCAGTCTGGACCTCTGGAAACAAATGAGATTAGTGGTAAGATTAAAGTTAATTAATAAATTCTAGCGAGATGTGTTCTTGAAACTCCAATAATTGAATATAGATTAAGATATTATTGAATGATATTGATTTGTTATTTGTTGTGAAAGAAATTCTTTTGATCGGATTTTAATTATATTTAATTGCTAAATTTTAGGTTATTATCTTTTGAAATCTAGAATAGAATTTTAAGATGATAATTGCGGTATGTTACTATATGTATACGTACCTACTTCGAATATTGGCTTTCGACAACCATAAATGAATATTTATAATAATTCGAATAATTTTCAAATTAATTCACAAATTATAGAATTCGAAACCCAATGTTTTAATTATCTTTTGGAATTAATTCCAAAATTGCCCAATTGTTTTAGAAAATGTATACCTGCAGGATGATAACTTGTAATTTCCTGCTTCCCTGATTATTTAAATTAAAAAAGCTTGAAATATAATGTATGGTCCTAAAGTTTTGAGAAAATTTTTAGATACTGATAACTTTTTTAAAACTCTTTTACTTTTTAAACTAATTATTACAACAATTAACTATAAATATAACAATTAATATTTAACATTTAAATTATTGATAATGCACCATTATCTTCAATGGCCCTTAATTTTCTTCTGACTTGCCCTATCATCCTCTAGACATCTAGATCGATTTCTCGAATCTATTGGTAAATGCGACGACGTAATTGTTCTTCATTTGCAGCTTCCCATCCCTTGTACATTTCGAGAAAGTGTTCTATGCTGTATCTGATTGGATAATACGTTATGTAAGTATAAAATTCAAAATTAAATTTGCATATTTTGTAACGGCAGAAATTAGCGGGCCATAGGCGTTGAACTTGGGAAATCAGTTTTTCCTTGCGCAAAACTGCCCATGCAATTTTAGACAAAAAGTTTCAAATGTTATAGAAAATTAAAATCTACTTCACTAAACATAGTTCCACAGATGTAAATATGGTTTTAAAGCGGGAAAAAGATTTATCTATTGGAATTGATTTATTGTAAGCCTCTTTCAGACATACTCATTTATCTCCCTCACGCACCCCCGGAACACGCCCAATTTTGCCTAAATATGGCTTTAAAATCATTTTTTGGCCAATATCTCGGTTGTGGATGGTCCTGCGAGAAATAGGTAAGTTAAATATCATAATTAAAGATAAATACATTCTCTATAAAAAAGGTTTATAAACATTTTACGTAATATCAATATCGTATGAGTTACAGGGGGGGGGGAGATTCGCATGTCGAATCTAGTCCGGATGTTAAGGGCGAAAATTTGCTTTCATTTAATATGAAGTATAAAATGCAGTCAAATCGTATAGAGAATAGAATATTCTTTAATATTTATAATAACATTAAATGTGAAAAATTTATATTTAACATCATTTTTTCAAGAAAAACTGGTATAATCTTCAAATGAGGGTACTTCCGGTTGACCAATTATAACCAAAATCTAATCAGCTCTTCCTATGGATGTAACGAAGAAGAATACGAAAGAATTATAATTTTTGGCACACACGCACGCACGCGCACGAACGCACACACACGCACACACACACACACATCATCGTGAAAATAGTAAAATCGTATTCTACGGACCCTAAAACGTGCTTATTCATCAAAAACTTACCATCGAATTTTGTGACCAAAGACAATACCTTCTTTACCCAAACTTTTTTGTTTATAATTAAATGGGAAGTTTTGCACAAGGAAGAACTGATTTCCCATGTTAAACTCCTTTGGCCCGCTTTTTAATTAACACCCTGTATGTATAGGTATATCACTCTATTTAAAAAATCAACAATTGTTTTGTTTCCTGCGAAACAAAAAGTAGAATTCAGAATTTCGCTAAAAATGCATTTAACATCACTCTATCCCCAACTTTCCAATTTAAACTATAGGTCTCGAATTAATAATAAAAAAATAGGTATTTGTCCATATTTTTTCAATCACCCTGTATGCATAGACAATAATTACATGTAGGTACAGTCGTATAGTGTTAGTGTAGGTATAATATAATACCATATTAAATTATGAAACGTGAATAATTTTATGCGCTATTAACTCCCAATGTCAATCATACCACCTTTATAATTTATAGTATTTATACCACCATCTGCAGCAATCCTAACCTCACCCGAAAGAAAAGTGAAACCACTTAGTTGGGTTGTAGTGTTTGCGAATTGTGGGAGGGTTGTTGTGATATTGGCACACTCTGTTCGGCAAACAGAGGCGAAAGGGTTGCCCTGTCTTTGTGTCGCAAGGACTTGGGTTCGAAGTTCTCGTCCAGTTGTCATTGCCGCATGTGCTGAGGCAGGTGTGCGGTGATGTTTGTGGACACCGTGCCAGTGGAGTACGACTGGGGAATTTTAATGTGAGTGGGGAAATGCTTGCGTTTAGGCGCCAGGAAGTAAAAAATTTCAATAAAAAAAAAACAAAATATTTACTTGTTGGACACGGGCAACTGAACGAGGGCGACTGAGGGACAGTGGGGACTGCATGGGCGATGGAGATTGTACGATGGTCAACTGGGCGAAAGCCAATTAGGTGCCAGGCATCTGGGCGATACAATATCTGTGTAGAATTACGAAATTGTGCGTCAGTCTATGTTATGTTAACGTACTTTAAATATATATATATATATATATATATATATATATATATATATATATATATATATATATATATATATATATATATATATATATATAGTAAAACAATTGCATTAAACAGTAAAGCATTCCATTAAATTAAAATTTAAAGTAGAGGAGACCGGTATCAATTGATACAAAATTTAAATTTTTATCTTTCACGAGTTAACGTTACATTTCGAAATTTTGAAATTACCTATATGAGAACCTTCCCACCTTAGTGAATAATATTTTGAATTTTAAACTTTTGAAAATGTGACAAATATAAAAGTATAAGGATTTTTAGTCAGGCATTACAAATGTTACAATTGACACCTAGCTGGTGTCAATAGTAACAGCGCCAGTGTTAATTGCAACAAATTTTAACAGTGATAAAAGAAGTTATTTAAAAAAAATATTTATTTATTACCTCACAAAATACAAAACTCAGATGACTCAACTAAAAGCAAACAAAATATATATTCTGTTGGTGACATGGACCATTTTGACCAATGCCTTTAGTCGCTAACGAAATTGCAGTTTAGGTAAACATAAAATAGGTCTTTCTTTGTACAATTTAACTTGCCCGGTGTCCAGATTTTACATTTTCGCCACTACAACAAATCTCCTGTGCTCAAAAAATATGGGCCAATACATATCAGAGAGTTTCCTCATCGGAGCCATCTGAAGAGTAATCTGCGACTGTTACTTTCGGAACTATTTTTCGTTTTTTTTTGCTCTTCTTCTTTTATGTTTTCGATAGCAGTGGTTTTTTCTTGTAATTTTTATCATGATCAATACTGTACTTAATTATTAAACATGTTACAATCGACACCGTGGCATGTGTTACAACTGACACCGCTTTACTTATAAAGATATTATTTGCTTTTTTGTAGGTTAGGTAATAATTCGAAATGTTTTTTAATGAAAAATAAAAGCAGATATAACTCACAAACTGATCCTTGACTTGAAATATTTCCGAGCAGAGCACTTATAGTGTTTTAGAAACAATGTGTGTCACTACCTGTATTTACTTTTTTGTCGATTTACAGACATTCGTCAGAAACAGACACCGTATTTGCGCGTATGTACTTACACTAAATCCCAAAGAGCTATGACTCTTTCTGCTTCTCTCTGCAAGCGCGTTTTAATCTACTTCGAAAAGATGGCCCTGTTACCTACCCTTGTTACATTTGACACCTGTTACAATTGACACCGGTCTCCCCTACTTAATTTAGGTTCATAACATAGTAATTATTAATTTTAACTTCTAAATAACTGTTGTAAAAATGTCAAATATCAAAATAATTTTTTTAAAATTCTGTATGTTAAATCTACTTTCAAATTATTGGCCTTCTAATAACTGATATGCTGTATACTTAATTTATATTAATATCATTTTCAATATTACTGCCGATGAATTCATATTTCGTGCGTTATATAATAAAATACAATAATTCATTCTGAACGTTTTGTAGGGTCTCGTGGCCGCGTGCATGAGTGTCTGGTCGCAAATCTGGGAAAACGGATTCGATCCCGACCGACGCCAAATATTTTCGAATTTTAAATGGCACAAAATTTACCCCTGGGGTACATTTTACACGCCTGCAATGAGTACCCGTGAGGTGACGCCGAAAGTGACGCCCAAGGTGACGCCTGGTGCAGTCAAATTTTTTAAAGATGCCCGATCAAGGTAATCTACGAATTGTATGAATTAAGATTTTGTTCTTTCAAATTCAGTAGTGTCGGTCGCTTAGTTTTTATGAGGGTGCATAAGTTACTACTGTTATTTTATTATTATAAAAATATATGTTGCAGTAAAAGCATTCAAAATTCAAAACTAAGTCAATTGGTAATTTTATTAGCAAATGTAAAACCAAATATGTAAAAGTAAGATACTCACACTGTCAGTGTCAGTAACACTGATAGAAAATAACGTAATTCGTATGGATATGAATTAAAGTAATATATCTGAATTAATAAGTAAACTTACGTTACAGCGAAATATTGTCAACAAGTATCGTTTTAAAATTAAATGTCCTAACTTAGTGGAAACAATATGAATTGTTGAAAGACAAGCGTGTTATATCCATTCTTATCGCACACAGTTATTGTGAGAGAGATAAATACCTATATGCCAATTTGTAAATTCGTTCATGATATAGATGACCTTAATCGGACATCTCTCAAAATTTTTACTATAAACGCTCACACGGTACAAATATGTCATCATTACCGAAGTCTAAGAATAAAGCAGATTGGTACACCCAGCAATGGGTAATATGCCGTGATGATATATTTATTTATTTATTTATTTAACATTTTATTACATTTTTTCAAAATATTCCCAATTACAGTCGTTTCATTTTTCATTCGTATGAGCAAATTTTCAAAACATTTTTTCTATATTTCTGGAGGTTTGTCATTTATCCCTATTTTGAAAGCATGACTTTTTCATTGGCTGAAGTAAAACGCATTTCCCGCAAATTATCTTTGACCCGTGGAAATAAAAACTCATTGAGTGCTAAAACTGGAATATATGGTGGATGACCCATCAATTCAATTGCTTTTAAATACGCTACTTATTCAAGCGGTTGTATGTGGACAAGCGTTAACATGATGTAATATAAACATGACTCTTCCTCTTTGATTATGACGAAACTTTTAAAGGACCGCAAGCAAGCACACTGTATAAGTGATGGGTCAATTCCCGAAATTAAATGATGAGGAAAAATTCTATGAAATTCCTAGGGAAATTCCCAAGAATTTTTTTTGAAAATTTCAAATATTGCGTAGCACCACAATATTTGTTGACGGAGTAAAAGTAGGTAACAGGCAGGCATAACGCGTAAACATGCAAAGCAAAAGAACTGGCGTCAAGGTATAATATTATCAAAAATAAAATTTAAAAAATAATCCGGGGAAAAAAGTCAAAATATTGTTCCTCGCAAATCGTAATTGCAGAAATTTCCGGGTATATTCCCGGGAATTTTTTAGCGGCCCATCACTAGAGTACACCATTCAAAATTGACCGTGCAATCATCCAGAGCTATAGTTGTAATATGCCCAGTAATATAAAAAAATGTTGCGCCCATTTTCTAGTTACCTACGATTTTTTTCAAGGACAACTTTTGAAACAGCAGACTCATTTTGGATTATCGAAACAGCTGTTAGCTGCTTTGGCTTTGCACCAATTGGTACAATCTATTTTCCCATTGAAATCAATGTTTTTTTGTAAATGATTATTTAAAAATTATAAATCAGTATTAATTAAAATCTACCCGTTGATCAAGCAATCGATGATAAGTACGTTTTCTGTTCGTGAGATGATTTAACAATATTGAAAATAGATTTTTTATGATGGACATTTCCGGGGTTGAAATTTTGTATTTTTTAATTGGGTCGCTTAGTCGAAGTAGACTACCTGGTAATGGAATAAAAATCTCTAAAGAGATGTTTGTTTTTCTCACGGTTAAATCTCTGCTCCGGATGTATGCCGGAAGGCACTCTGTTTTAATATTACTTCTATTTGAACAGATTCACTTTTCTATGACAGATGTCAACCATGAAAAATATTCTGGAGCAATGGACCATATAATCAAATACACAAAAATTATGCAGAATTAAAATATTTAAACCTTCAAACTTGTTTTATTGGAAGGTTAATTCAAAATTTTCCATATATACTATTATTCACGAAAGATGACTATTCAAGGTCATTTGTTCGAAGAAAGAATACGCATCACTTTACAGCAATAGCTTAGCAACATTTTTTATTCGAAAGATTATTTGTAGGGATTCACCAAGCCAAGCTACTTGGCTTGAAATAATAAAGCTTGGCTTGGCTTGAAACTTCAAGCTTTTTTTAATGTTAGGCTTGGCTTGGCTTGGGCTTGATGGAAACAGAGCTTGGCTTGGCTTGAAAACTTCAAGCTTTAATTATTTTAGGCTTGGCTTGATTTTCAAGCTTTTTCAACCTTTTCAAGCTATTTCAAGCTTTTTCAAGCTTTCAAGCTTTATAAATGCTCATGCGCACAGTAGGTATATAGGTCTTGAAAACCAGTAGTAGTTGTTCGGTATCAAGATTTTAATATAAATATTTGATGTGAATTTAATTAAATATATCGATATACCGATATATCGATGTATTGGAATATTGATGTATCAATATATCGATGTTATGTCGATGTTTCATTGTATCGTAATAATGTACAAATCACGATTTGTTTTACATAAATTTATTGTGGTACAATTGAAAAATATCTTCTTATGCGTAAAGCAGGTAAAGATAAACAAAACGATAAAATAAAATTTATGAAACTTACACCAAGTGTTTTTTCTTTGTAATTATTAAAATATAAAAATATTGAAATGTATATTTTATTCATTTATTTTATTTTTAAGAGTAAACAATCAGCATAAATTTATTATCTTTTATTAAATATTTACCCTTCAATTTTCATGTTTCTTTTATTATTTTCGTTGACTGCATTTATTCAAGTAGGCATATGCATTAGTTGGACTTTATTGTATTGTATTTTAACTAAAAACTCGAAATGTCCTCCCAACTGTTAAAGTTTGTCATACTATTTAGTTCATATGCACCCTATATAAACAAAACAAAAAAAAAAAAAAAAAAAAAAAAAAAAAACTCAAGACACCAAATACGCAATAACAGTGTTCAAATAAATACATAAATATTTTGGAATGTACAATGGGATGAGACTGACCTTTTATACCTACTTGAAATACATCTGGAAATCATAAAACCCTACAGACGGAAATTTCCCCGAAGTTTTGTTTGTTCGTGACAAATACCTACTCGCCTCTTCTTATGAAATTTCTACTGATTTTTGAGTACAGAATCATGTAAGTTAAATACATAAATATAATTAAAGTAATCATGTGCAAATTCAAATAATACAAAAGTTAATATGCTTAACGATACGAATATGTCGTTATTACTGAAATTTGTGAATAAAAGCAAATTAAAAACCTCCAGAACTAGGTAATAAGCCGAGATTATATATTTATTTGCTTATTTATTAACACATATTTTTGAATCAATGAAAACTTGTATCAAGGTAATATTTAAAAGAGAATGCTCTCTTTGTCGGTACATTGTTATTGTCTATTATACCTGTCACGGTTTATTAGGGGTACATTAGGGGTTGAGCTAAAAATAGCATTGAAAATCTTTGAATATAAATATATACATATACACAAACAGAAATTGTCTCGTCTCTATGATTCGGAAATACCAGAATAACAAAACATTGTACAAAATGAAACTTTAAAATGCAATAATTATCATGATTTATGTAGTCTGTCACTCAATTTACCTTACGGTGTAGAGTATATTATTATTTCTTATAATTTTTATTCTGCAGCAAAATTATCTATTTGTAGCATTGCAATAAATACAAGTAATAAATATTATGTGTTGAAGCTTGATGCTTGGTATTTAAAATCAAATTAGTTAAAATTTAAATGAATATTGATTATATTCTATCTATATCTATTTTGATTGGATAATATTTCGATATTATCCAAACAAACAAAAAGATCAAACTGCACCTATCTTCCCATCACTCTATATTTAAAACAGATAGTTGGTTCAGATTGAGAAAGTAAGTGGTCTTTGCATAATAAGAATGATGAAGGGTATATATAAGGGTATATAGTGTCCTATTTACAAAGTTTTGAAGCATACTGGACTGGCAGGTAATGAAGGCTGGTCCTTTTGGAAACTCCAATTCTTAGAAGTTCGCAAAAATGTGCCGAAGCAGTGAGAAAGTACGTTATCACCATAAAATTACGGCTTTGTCGACCTTGACAACATTTCTTAAGAAAAGCTTGAAAAAGCTTGTTTTCAACCAAGCTACTTGACAGTCAAAGGCTTGGCTTGGCTTGAAAATTCAAGCTTTTTTAAATGTTAGGCTTGGTTTGGCTTGGGCTTGGTGGAACAGAAGCTTGGCTTGGCTTGAAAAGTCAAGCTTTTTTGAACGGCAGGCTTGGCTTGATTTTTCAAGCTTTTTCAAGCCAAGCCAAGCCAAGCTTTCAAGCTTCAAGCCAAGCCCGTGAAACCCTAATTATTTGATTTATGTGGCGTGACAGATATACGTAAATAGTGGCATTACTTTCTAACAAACTATAAATAATAATGACGTATGTCGTAGAATTACAGATACCTAATTATCTACTTCACTGCCCTCTGTGCTAATATTTACCCAGTGGCGTTGACGTTTAAATCAAATTATTATTCTTTGGTTTATACTTAAGTCTATGTTTTTGAATTTTGCAAAAACATAAGTGAAGAACATAAAACTTTCAGAAAGGCATTATTTAGAAAGAAACATAATTTTCAAATAAATTACTCTTATTTTTTTCAGTTAAAATGTGTCCATAAATATTTCATGTGTTGCACGCCTATGCATACAAAATGTAATGAAGTTATCTGGAAGTAATATTATATCAGACAAATCACAAATGACCTTGAATAGTCGTCTTTCCTGAATAATAATTTACCTCGGTATTAGGACCAAAATCAGTCTACTAATAAGTTATTTTTTTATTATTTATGAAATGTAAAAGATGAAAAATTCTACTGAATATTATTTTTACCTTTCCTCACCGATGGTAAGAGAGGTATAGCGATCGTACTAAAGAATCGCATATTGAGATGACATTTTAAGGTCCCTAGAATTTAATTTTATCATGTTCACCATTATGTCTGTCTGAATGGGAGTCTGCGTGTACGCATGTGTTTGCGGATGTGGTTTTTGATACCCCTCTAGCTCGAACACTAGTATTCAGAAAAAAAATTAAATATAGTATTCCTACTCTATATTAATAAGAAAAGATCCCATTAGATTTCAGTGTCAATTGATAACCTGAGGTGGCACTTTCCTCATCTAAATAGACCATATTACTATCTCAATACGCATGCTCAGAATGCACCTATCATATGCTTGGGAGTACAGCGAAAATGAAATCAATGTTATCTTATTGGAAAAATTGTATTTTTAAAGCAAAATATTATTTTATGTAGGCGTAAATGAACGATAATTTTTTTCTTGCAAGTTTCATTTCTTGTTTAACTACAGGATTCTGCCCTTATAATATATAAATAATCAATCAAATAAACATTAAAATTTAAAAAATTTAAGCGCCTGTTTACTCTTCTGTCACTGACAGATAACCCCAAACTAATGTTTTGTAGTTGTGATTCTTTTGTAAACTGCGAATATATTTTTTTTAATTATGCCTGTTTACTATTGTTGCTTTCCGGATTGTGATTTGAATCCATTAATTAAAAAGGAATATCTTTTTCTATTTTTCCTAAGAATAGTACAGAGAAAATAAGTTATTATTGCCAACTTAATTGGAAAAATTAAAAAAATAGTTTGTCACCCTGGCACGCTTTTTCCATTTCATAAATCTGCCGGCAGAGGCGCTATAGTTAATAATATGGTCTTTTTCTTCAATTTATGTAATTATAAAAATTAAAGATTATTACATTTTCTAAAGTTATGTATTAATACTTTTTCTATATATTTTATGAATGATTTTAAAAATAATTCATTATATAAATCCCGGGGCATATGCTTCAAATATGAACACAAATCCTTGATGAATAAATAAACTTTTATATGTATGAAATTGAAAAGAAATTAACGTAATTATAACAAAATATATTTGAATTAATATAATGGGAAGATTCTGGATAAGAAAATATGAGGTTTGTTCGCTGTAGCGATCCCGGGCTAGTTTGAGCATCATTCATGTGCGCAGTTTCATTTTACTTGTTCGCGGTACGACTCCGACTGCGACTGACACATGAGTAGTCACTGTTGGTCACGTACTAATCAGACCAGGGGCTCAATTCTCGAGCTTATACGAGCAGATTCGAATACGAACGCGTTCGCATAAAAATTTCCGTATAGGAACAGATACACGTATTCTAGAGAGGTGTACGTAAAGAAGTCATACGAGTAATCTTATGCGAAAGTTTCTTACAGTGTTACCAATTCACTAACTTGAATTTAATTTTTATAAATGCTTATATTTGTTTAAATCTACAAATAAATATATTTGTTGTTGTTTATGAACATACACATATTTTACAATATTTTCAATGCGTTAAAAACATTCATCTGACAGCAAAAAAACTTAAGGTGGGTAGTTGGTATTTATGAAACATACATTTGTTTAATATTTGTGTATTTGACATTTCTATTTTTCTTCTTCCGCTTGCAAAAAAACGTTAATGAGGTTAATACCTATAAGAATAAAACAAATGGCAAACATTTTTTTTTACATTCAGGATTGGTATAAAAGATTTTACTTGTACAGGTACAGGAAGTGCAGATTTTCTTGACGGAGGATTTAAATAACCTTCCAACTCCTCAAGTAAATTACAAGTCATTTCTTTCGACATCCTAAATAACTTCACAAACGGTCGTCGCGAATGTGAAATTGCCTTCCTGCTTCTGCATTTATTTCGGCCTCCTCAAGTGCAGCTAGACCAGTTAAATGTACTAACAGATCTAACGCTACAATTTCTGAAACGTTTTTACAAGTTATTATACAAGAACACAATATGGAAATATTGAAATTGAAATCTACTTGAAGATTATATTGTTATACCGCAACAGAAAAAAATATGGGAACATCTAAGAATATTTGTCTTAATAAGATTATACAGGTGTTTCAGGACTAGTGTAACAAAATTTAACAGCTTATTCCTGAGGTCATTTTGAGCCAAAAATGTCATATGAACATAGGTTCTATTCCTTCTATTTACCAAAATACAAGAGGTTGAAGTTCTATAAATAACACGAATTTTTTTAATTTTTGTGATCAAGGTACTTCCGGAAAATAAGAGTTATACTAAAAGTCATAGCTTATTTGTATTAATTAATTTATGTATTCATTAATTGTCTTAATTAAAAATTGTTGTACTTTTGATTGTATTTTTGTTTCATAATGGATGGTTATAGTACTGCTGAATATGCAGATATGATTTTTATTTATGGATTATGTAATGCTAATGCCCGTTATGCGTCCAGAGAATACCAAGACAGATATCCAAATAGACGCCAACCTTCCCATCGCCTATTTGCGCGCAAATGTAATTTATCGTGTATATGATTCTATGATTCGCCGATGTCAAGCATGCATACGAGTTCAAGGCGCGCATTTTGAGCACTTGCTGTAATTTTTTTTATAATTTGTTATCTTATTTTATATTGTGTTAACCTATTCCATGTTTGGTTATGTTGTTCTGTGTTTAGAAATTATTTATTTGTCTATTTAATAATTGTGTCATCGTATGTTTTGTTGTCCAAATCGTATTCGTTAATATTAATAAATTAAATTAATTAATACAAATAAGGTATGACTTTTCAATATAACTCTTGTTTTCCGAAAGTACATTGATTACAAAAATTAGAAAATTTTGTGTTATTTATAGAACTTCAACCTCTTGTATTTTGGTAACTAGAAGGAATAGGACCTATGTTCATATGACATTTTTTGCTTAAAATGACCTCAGGAATAAGCTGTTAAAGTTTGTTACACTAGTCCTGAAACACCCTGTATATTACTTACCAGTTTTTATAGTAGACTGCGAATTATCCTGAAACTTTCGAAAAATACACTAAATTCTCGTACAAGAATAAACGCCTCGGATGACAGACACCCAACCGAGTAATGTCACTCGAACAAACTCGGATATGAACAGTATGTGAACGCTCGAATAAATAAAAATAAATATATCATCACGGCTTATTACCCATTACTGGGTGTGCCAATCTGCTTTGTATACAGATATCGGTAATGATGAAATATTTGCACCGTGCGGGCGCTTACCAGGCGTCACCTCACGGGCACGAAACGCTCGAGAATACGGTATTTTGAAAATCATACGAAAATTTGTCGAAACCGTATATAAACCGTGTTCGAATGAACTCGAGAATAGCACCCCAATCCGGGTGATGCGTAAACTAGTCCGGGATCGCTGCCGCGAACAAACTTAATGTCCACATTAAAAATTGGAACAATAATTATATTTACTTGCCAAGGAATTTTTGCCAGCGTTAGTAAATATGTAGGTAGATACGTATTTAAATTAATAAAAATTAAATGGCGAGAGATATTGTGTTGGCCACATCAGATTTTTTTCATATTGTCACATAATGTTAATAATCTATGACAATCACAATATCCTTTTTATATTGTCCATGAACAATTTTCTACCCTTTTACTAGATAAAAACGTGAGAATACCACCAAAAACAGTAACCAAAATAACGAACCCTGCCAGATAATGTTCGATTTCGATAGCGTGCCATGTAATTACCGAAAAAACAGTTACATAAACAGTTTCCCATAGGGGGTGTGCATGCAATTTCATTGTCAGACTGAAAATACCAGGTAACCGGTTGCATCAGATAACTAAGCCATTCGGTAGTTGATTAAATTAGATACAGATCGTTCGATTAGATAAAAAACCAAGGCTTTAATTATCCCCCTCATATTAATATCTGGAATCTGTGTCTGGTGCTTTATACCGACCGTACGTAATGCATCATGTACTTACCAGAATAACAGCTTTTACCGTTAAAATTTTCATTGCGTACCAGTTACATTTTTATTAACTGGAGTAATAATTTTTTATTTTATTAAACAAAGGTTAAAATTTTAATATAATTACGACAATTTGTGGCGCTTTAATTTGCAACATGTTGTTACATTAATTTGATGTAAAACGCAGTTAATTTTTACTTGGAGCTATTTTTAAAGTCTACTTGTAATAAAAATCAGGATGAAATTATATAAAATAATATATTTTTCAAGTAAGTAGTTCTTATTAAAATAATCAGACCTACTTACCTCGTTATTTTTTATGGAAGCCGATAATTTGGCATATCGATTAACTCCACAAACAAAAAAGAGAAAATTGATAAATATAAATTGTTTTTTTTTTAATTCCTATGAATTAGTAGTTGCAGTCAACAATATTGCACTTCATCATTCTTTCCTTCCACTTCTTAAAAACTCCCAACCAATCTTCTTTTGAAATGGTTTGACACTAATTCCTGGGACACTTAAAAACTGTCAAGGCTCTCAAATTAATTTGTGGTGACTTATGCTGTATTCTTTTTATCTGAATGCGCACTTGTGAATTTACTGAGTAAACACTTTACAAATAAAACAACTTATTTAGGTGTATAAGTGAGTAATTTTGCTCAGTGTCATCAAGTATTAAATATGCCTAAATATGAAAGTGACATTTTATTTTTAAATAAATCATTTTTATAAAATACTTGCATGTGCGTTCTAATTTGACACGACTTCCTATTAAAATTTAATTTACATGGTGTTTTAAAATACTATTCTTTGCTCCAATCATGTTTTTTAGAGATTTCATATAAAAATACGTACATAATATACGTTTAGAACGCTCAATAATTAATTACTCAGTTGCTTACACAACTGATGCCCCTCAAAAATGCTCACTTCGTGTGTAACTTGGCAGCGTAAATAGAACTTGCACAATTTTCAGTGTCATTACTCGTATTTTGCTCGAGCAAAACTGACGATCTGAGCACTCAGAGAAGAATACAATAATAATAACAACCAAAGCTGTCAAATTAGGGACTTTAAAACTGTTAACTCAATTTCAAGTTGAATTAACAATTGCCAATGCTGTCAAATTATAGAACATGACTCGAAAATGCTTTCTGGTTATATCCATATTTTCAAATAATTGCGTAGGCTTCCACAGTCTGAGTCATGAGAAATATTCGTTTTCCGGGAATGGACTGTGTCATATTTTGAGTCAGAGCTCAACGTTTCGCCCGCAGTCGTATGGGGCATCTTCAGGAGCAAGGGGGATAGTACTGTCTTAAACAAGGTTACCCGACGTGTCAACCACGCTAGAGGCCAAGTTTAAGCAACAAGAGGGGGAGACTCAGTTTACAAGGTTACCCGACGTGTAAATCACTCTAGAGGCCTAATAAACCAAGTAATATATAATAAATCAAACACTTGGTTTATATGGCCTCTAGCGTGGTTTACACGTTGGGTAACCTTGTAAACTGAGTCTCCCCCTCTTGTTGCTTAAACTCGGCCTCTAGCATGGTTGGCACGTCGGGTAACCTTAAGACAGTACTATCCCCCTTGTTGTTGTTAAGAATTAAAAGCATGTAAAAAATTCAACTGTTATCTTTGACATGTCAATGAATTTCACACCTTTTATTATAAATAAAGTTGTGTTTTCTCAAATTTCACTTCGAGAATTTTGAATTCTATGTCGTTTTTACTAAAATGGAATACCAAGAATGCAGCGAAAAACTCTCGGAAAAACTTTGAAATTGATGCAGTTTGGGTTTTTATTTATATCATTATACTGTCAAAATAATTAAATTTTTGATATAACCTAAATACTATTTAGATGTTGGCTTTTCTTAGTAACATTGAGATATAAAGATTATGAATGTTTCAAATAAAGTTATCACTTTTCTGGTTACAAAATATGTCATAAAAGTATAATAATTCTAAAACAGTGGCATCTACTTCATATTTATTCAAACTAACACGACAATTAAATTTTTATTCTTGTTGTAGTATTTCATGTTTTACTACCAAGTTGAATACATTATAAGCGAGTTCTCTGGACTAATAATAGTAAAATACGAGGAATAAAAAGCACGTAGGCTTCTCTCGTGCCAGCCTATGTGCTTTAATTGGATAATGATAATTATTTGAATGCGAGGTGGAGTGAATGTTCGAGTGTTGACGTTCCCAGATGAAGTAATCAGACCCCCTGTTTACTTTTGACCTGAAACAAAGTGCCCTGCTGAACACAGATTAGGTTACAGTGTTTCTGTTTTCTACTTTTCCTATTTAAACTTTAAACTAATAGAGGAATAAAATAAATAACTGTTCATTAGGTGTTCCAGAAACACAAGTAATAAAGTTTTAAATAATTTTTAAGTTAAATATATTATATCTACTGTATTAATATACAAACTTATTTAATCTTTCGAAAGCATGGCCTATTTTTTTGATATACGTCGTGCACTGTCGGGTATTTATGACCCCATAAATATTTTGCAAGTGTTAATAATATTAACAAAAGATATGTTAGTTTTAAATGTTTTTTTTCAGTTTATATGCAAGTTTAATGGCCCATTGCAACAACACTTAATTCGTATAATAATTATTTGGGTATTAAGAGCGTAAAGTGATACTTTATCTCTTAAGAGGAATATTTATCCCTGGACTAAAATATGAAGCGAAAATTCAAATAAATTGTTCCTGTAACAGAACTACGTACTAACATTTTAAAAAAATCAACACAATACAATAGCTATTTCTGTATTAAGAGCGCAAAATGGGACATTGTCGATTGAGAGGTTGTTGCCGCGCGACGCAGGACACACACAAGATTTTTTCTACAGTCGCCACAATGGGGTCCTCCACCATAACAAAAATTTATTTTTTATTTATTTTTACTTATCGGTATTTTCCATTCTTCTTGAGCTATTGCTTCAATCTAATCTAAGCATTTTATACTTTCGTTTTTGTAAATGAATGCCCTATTTTATTTTCACAGCAGTGCGGCATTTTGTTTGGTTATGTAAGTGGGTAATGTGTAACTACAGTGTCATTAGTTCCTGACTAAACGTTTCCATTAAGAATGTAGCCAAGTAACATTTCTCAATATTGTATAGTTAGAAATTTGAGGAGCTAGCGTTTTTCTACTTTGTCGCTCTAAAGCGGCAAAATGACATTTTGCGTTGACAAAAGAGCGTAAATGGCTACTTTGTATATAGACTGTAGAAAAATATACTTGCGATATAAACCTGAACTTTTAAAAAATAATTTTTTAAATCTATTAGTATTTGACTTTGATTTTATAGGCAAAACGGCATTTCTAGATTTTCCTATAAAATCAAAATCAAATACTAATGGATTTCATTAATTATTTTTTAAAATGCAGGTTAATATCGGAAGTATGTTTGTATTGTATCCTAACTATGATAAACAAAAATCTGAATTAGAAAAAGTTCAAAGGAAATTCCTGAAATATATACATTTAAAGGCATATAAGGCATATCCAAACCGTGGCACAAACCACAACCAACTGCTTAAAAAATTCAATTTTCAGTCATTAGACTCTAGAAGGATAAAAAATACTATAATGTACTTGTTCAAATTATTGAACAATATTATAGATTGTCCGCTGTTACTAAATAAAATAAATTTTCTTGTTCCGAGGATAAACTCTCGGTCTTCTATTACCTTCTACAATTCACCTTGCGAGACAAATTTATTAAAAAAATCTCCAATCTATACTATGTGCAATAATTTCAACAATTTGGAATTAAAGATTGATATTTTCAATATCACACTGTATACACTGTGTACTTCTTTAAACGAATATTTTACTACATGAATTAGAAATATTCAGATGTTATGTTTATAAACATTGCTTTATAATAATTATGATACCAACCTTAAAATCTACTACTCCATAATCAAATTTCTATATGTTCTTTTTTTTTATTTTGTCCTGTAATTGGTACTATTTACTGTTGGGCAATAAACGATTATTATTATTATTATTATTATTATTATTATTATTATTATTATTATTATCGCGTTGAATTTTTTAAAATGTTAATAGTTCTAATATAGGGACAATTTATTTGAAATTTCGCTTCATATTTTAGTTCGGGGGTAAATATGCCTCTTAAGAAAGAAACAGCCACGCTACGCGTAGCGGAGGGGCAATCTTTCGAAATCGACAATGGCACTTTATGCTCATAACACACACATGATTTTTCTACGTTCGTTCTACATATAGATATTTCTATAAATCTGATAAACAGGAAGTAACGAACAATTTATCTTAAAATAATTTTGACCTCAGAAATTAATATTAAAAATTGTCAAAAATCAATTTTAAAGTTATAAGTAATTAATAAAAATTAATTTTTATTTTGCGAGCGAGCGAAAAAGTTCTTTTACGTGGGTTGCCATGGAAGACGCGCGAAAAGAAACTTTGTTGCTCGCTCCTCAAAAAATATCAACTTTACAATGAAAAATGAGAGAGTAAATGTCTATTTTTCTATCTCTCGTAGAAAAAATATATTAAGCTATAAGTTATTTTAATTTTTGTTAATTCTCAATTAAAATATTGGTGCAAGCGGTCATTAATCAATTACTCCCATAAGTTTACTGGAAATATTTATTAATTGCAATCCAAATTAAAAACAGCATTTTATAATCTTGATCTTTGCATTTATGGCAATACATACTAGTATACGGTCTTGATTTCTTGGAAATTTGAAGTATTTTCCGTTTTATTTTTTACATAGAAGATTGTTAATTAATTAAATTTAAAAAGAATATACGTATTCGTTTTCTTAATGTTCTTACAGAAAATTATTAGACATTAAACAAGACTATTAAAAAAATTCTTTTTAAAGAAAATATTAAAGTTTAAGCTTTTCGCAAATTTTTGTTGCAGAGTTCACAAGGGTCAAATTAATATTTTATTCTAAATATTAACAAAAATTGTAGGGATGATGAGAAATAATTGGAGATGCAGTCGTGGTAAACAGTGTTTATTAAATAGTAATTTAAATAACTTTCCTACGTTTCGATTCCAAATGAATCATCAGCAGGGCTAGTTAAAGTACAGTTGGAAAATAAAATCATTACATTACAAAATCAAAAATGTAAGGTTGAAAATGTCGTCAAAAAATATCAGAAACAACTAAATATATTACTATTTAATAAACTCTGTTTACCACGACTGCATCTCCAATTATTTCTCATCATCCCTACAATCATATAATAACAGTCCAGTATACCAATAAATTAACAAAAATGATTAAAATTTTCATAGACACGAAATTAGGTGGAACAAGGTTTCCAACCAAGAGACTTATTATAAAATTTATTTTCAAAAATTTAATTAAATAATAATGACAAATGGGGATTAAAATGACGAAAGGTTCAGTTTTAAATTAGACAAACAAAAAATTTGAAATCAAAATTTTTACAATAATGCAATTTCTTATTTGACATTTCGTTTTAATACGATATTGCCAATTAAAGGAACACTTCAAATTTAAATATAGACGGTGTAACCACGCATTATTTAAATAAAAATGTTTTACAGAAAAAAACTTAATATTTTTTATGACACGGTAGAATTATTGATAAAAAATGGTTTATCTTTTTAGAATTTATTCTAAACATGTTAAAGTATCTCCCTTCAGCTATAGTATACTTCTCCATTCTTTTCTTCTAATTCTTAAAAGCTCCTAACCAAACTTCTGTTGGAATGCTGAATACTTTCAAAATAATTATGAATATACCTTTTTAATAAAAAAAAATCGTATTTGGAAATAAATAAAATAAATTTTTATTTATTGGGAAATCAGCATTTTGGCTCATACAGCTTCACGGGACCATTAAATTAATGTTAAAATCTCGATATCTTCTTGAGGTTAATAATTCTAACGTATGAATATTTGTGGATGAAATCCTATCTCATTTGGGGTAAAGAATGATTTTCTGTGAAAAAATCCTTGCGGTTTCATAAAAACTTAACGATTTTTTTTCCAACCTTTACGAGTATATTCTCTCAAGGTTCTCAGGAGGCCTTAGATCAGACCTTCGTCCCTTACCTGGGATTTTTTCACCTATTTTATTGTCATTTAAATTTTTTATACCTGCAGTTTACTCCACATACATTATTAAACAGTTTTTTATGTCTCGTACTTTCTATGAACTGTAAAAATTTCAATATTAAAGAACAAAAAGAATGGAGGTAAATATAATTTTAATTTCATCTCACGGCGGTTTATATTTTTCCTGAATTCATAATTAGGTTAGGAGATTAGGAGTTTTTATGACTATGTTTTATTTCTCAATAACTTGTTATCGTTTTTTATGGTTGACTAAAGTAGGAATTAAGTTTATTAATGTTTTTAATTACCAACATTGTTTCAAATATAATTTATTAATGTTCCTGTATAAAATGTTTATCATCACACATTATATTTATAATTTTAAGTATTAAGATGTATTTGAGCTCAAGTAATTTGGTGTCTAGTAAATGTGTAAATTTCGTGATTTTAGGCTTAGATCCAGTACCATTGAAGTAGAAGTAAAAAAGTCAATGAAATTAAACTAAAATTCTGCACCATATTTTTTAGAGAAATTATAAGAGCTCATCATAAAACATCAAAGTAGTACATTTAATTTATATTTACGATAGACATAGTAAAATTTTAAAATTAATTCATATTTCATTATTATAACTGAAACTTTTGCTTACATGAACTTGTAAAGGTACATTCATAATCAAACTTGAACCTAGTACAATTTCATTCCGTCTTAAAATTGTAAAATAAGCATGTAAAACTCGGGTTCCGGGTGCACATTGGTTTAAACTTTGCACCGTCTAAGCCGGGGGCGGATTTAGGCATGGGCTTTATAAGCTGCAGGCCAGGGCCCCGCAGTTACAAAGGGCACCCCGCTGCTAGCAATCGGTATAATTCATGCAACACTCACCGACAGTCCGGCAATGCGGCATACTGTACTATCATCTTGCATAAATGATCAAATGTATTATTTTTAAGAATAAGTGTTATTTTTGTTTTTTCTTTTCTTTTTAGTATTTATCCTTGACTTAAGAATTTGATTATCAAAGATAATACACACAGTTTTTGTACGACAATACTTTCAATCTATTTTAGAAGAAATAACAGTCTAAAATCCAATTTAATTAATTTTTTTGCGAAACGAAAAGCATTATGTTACGTTTTATACAGAGAAAAAAACAAATAATAGTTATTTTATGAGGTAATAAAAGGAAAATATTCCTAATTTTATGACAAAAAGAGTCTACGTACTATAACCAAAACATTAACATTATTGTAACGTTTTTATTTATATATGTCGCTTACATAGTTGTTCTAATATTTTTCTCGAATAATCTCGAACGTCTCAAACTATATAATAATAAGTGGATAATTACGCTTATCATCCTCTTGCTCACGCAACTGCCAGCCTCACGTCGCCCGCCTATCGCGCGCTGCACTATGTTATCTATTGCCTACCGAGGCTCCGCCTATTCCCCTCACTTTTAAATTTTATCATAGGCGTCGGCTCACACGTGCTGGCTGGGGGCTTGCGGACCAAGTTTCGTAGGTAGCTACCCGCTCACGTTACAGTATAAACTGTTTATAGGTACATGTTTTATAAAGAAATATATTTTCTCTACAGTCTATATACAAAGTACCCATTTGCGCTCTCTTTTGTCAACGCAAAATGTCACTTTGCCGCCCATGCGCGACAAAGTAGAAAAACGCTCGCTGTTCAAATTTCTAAGTATACAATGTTGAGAAATGTCACTTTCCTACATTCTTAATGGAAACGTTTAATCAGGAACTAATGGCACTGAAGTTACACATTTACCTCCTTCACAAGTCAATATGACATATAACTGCTCTGTCGGTATTTTACATAACTAAACAAAATTCCGCACTGCTGTGAAATTAAATAGGGCATTCATTTACAAAAACGAAAGTATAAAATGCTTAGATTAGATTGAAGCAACAGCTCAAAATGAATGAAAAATAACTATAAAGTAAAATTAAATATAATCGTTATTTATTGAGTAGTAATGTAAGTACAAAGTGTACATTTTATTATTTTTTGTTGTGGTGGAGGACCCCATTGTAGCGACTGTAGAAAAAATCTTGTGTGTGTTTCGAGCGCAAATGGACATTGTCGATTTCGAGAGAATGCCGTGCTCCTGCGTTTCGCGGCAACAACCTCTCAATCGACAATGTCCCATTTTGCGCTCTTAATACACAAATAGCTATTGTTTTTATAACAGCAACTAAATAACGAGCTATTGAATTGACGAATCGACCTAATTTTTGGTCCCCGATGGCGTTATATTCTGTCTGGGTAATTGAAATTATTTCAATAAGAATTATACAATAGCCATTCTCTTACAAGACTCAAATAATTTGTCGGATCTTTCTTATGTATGAAATTAAAATTGTCTACTAAGCCTTTTTTGGGCCCATAGCTTTAAAGTTGCTTTAAAAATATGAAGGTAACCTTTTCTATTCATAATTGTTATAATAAAAGCTGACTAAATATACCCCAAAACACCATGCTGCATTAAGAAAAAACATTATAAAGTTTTTTGACAAACTGATGGCGGTGTGTTGAAAAAATCTTAACTCGGGGTAGGCTATGAACAAAGAAACGTATATCAATTTAAAAGTATTTAATTAAATGTCAATTTGACACGAGGAATTGAAAAAAATGTTATCTAAAGATATCAAAGTTATTATTCTTGAATCTTATTTTAGAAATGAAAATAAATTAGAAAACAGCGAATGGCAATATACTATCCTTCTTTATTATCTTTTCTCCTTAAAATTACATTTCAAGATCAATTTAGACAATTTGACTTTTGAATTGAGTAATTATCAGACATACGTTGCTGTGCTCATAGCCTACTCCGAATAAGGATTTTTTTTTTGAACACATTGTATTAAAATGTTAATAGTTTTAGTATAGGAACATTTACTTGAATTTTCGCTTCATATCTTAGCACAGGAGTAACCATTCCTCTTAATAGTAAACTAATAAACTAAACCTAAATGTACCCATCTGAGCTCACTGTAAATAGACTTTTATTTGAACATACTGTTTGTACATATTTTGTATTTATGTTGCAAAAAAAAGTATGAAATTTCATTCCATATACAAAAACTGATGCCTTTATTTCAGTTCTGGATAGTAATGGCAATTTTATTCAGTTACTCTGTATAAAAGTATTAAATTTCTTATACTCGTCCGTCAAATTTCAATTAAGCTTCTGCTTTCGAGTGCCGGGGTTCATTTAGTTAACAAAGTAACGGTAACCGGCTGAACCGTTTGCGCTAAATTGGTAAAAAGATGAAAGAGTATCAGAGAAAGTCCCCGTCGGAGAAAATTGAAACTTGATATTACATGCTCTGATTTTTCACACTGCACCATGAAATTTCAAATTAGGGGTGGGTAGTTAAGAAGCGCGGTAATAGAAAAAGTATGAAAACCGTGACTTTTCGTTTTAAAAACGGTAAAAGCGGATCAACTTAGGAACACCCATCGGATATTGAAATTCTTCATTTGTAGATTCATTTCTTGTTAATTAATATCCAAGTTGTTTGTTCTAAATCACTTCTACCATCGTTAATTTTTTATATCTGCATCATTATATAAAATGAATCAAACGGTTTTTTCTATTTCTATTACCCAGTAGCCGAATGATATATGAGGGCTCTTCTAATGAAATTTAAATGTTGATGAATGAATTCTATTTACCCCTAGACCACTTTGCCAAAGACGCTTAATTGAAAATGTAGAACAAACAAAAAAGAAAACGACTAATTAATAATTATTTCAAATCCAAGATTTATAAATAATTACTTATTCCATGAAATATAGGTATGTACTTATAAACATGTCTTCTGCTCTTCTGGTAGTATGAAATAATACGACGCCTTATCATTGTTCATACTACTTCATATATAATGATGTTCAGATTTTTTTGTGCAATAGGCCCGGTCTCATAAAACAAATTTAATCTATGCTTAAATTTTACCCAAAGTAAATTTAAAAGATTGAACAAATGCAATTCCATTTTTTGATAGCTATGAATTCTTTGTTATTAGAACATGGAAACTAATTCGAATTAAATTTATTTAGTAAATAAATTTTAATGGACGTTTATAAAATCGGCTCTTATGAGGTATTGCATTAATTTTCGATTTTCTTAAAATTAACAAGAAACACTTATTTTTCTGTACTACTATTTTTCATAACCATACTGTTAAATGTGCTTTAACAGTACTCTATGCTCAACCAACATATGCGTCATAACAGTCACGGCTGTTATTTTTTATAAGAGTAAGGCATGGGCAAAAATTTGATGTGGCCAGCACATAACCTCTTGCCAGATATTTTACCTGGTTGTATGCATAAAACGAAAAATATTTTCAAATACAGATACATATATTCATGTCTCACTTCGAAATAATTCTCACATATATTTGCAAAATCTATGAGATATTTTAATATAAATTATGTACAATACATACATTTTCTTTATATTCAATATCCTGAAATTTTCTTTTTCTACTTTCCTTTTCTTTTTCTTTATATTCGTCATTTTTTCGCAAATTCCTTTTATATTCTTTTTACGTATATTCTTTTGCGTTGTAGACTTTTCTTTATTTTCATAATCTTCATAATGTGCAAAAAATTTTTTGACAGTGGCATACAAATATTTTTGACAGTGACATTTATGTGTCATTTACAAACATTTGAATTTCTTGCCTTGAAGTAGTTTGATCTGAGAATTTTTACATCAAATTATTTTATGTGCATTTCTTTATTTATAAATCTATAGAATATATAATAATGAATTTATATTTATCGAATAAAGAATTTAACGTTCTTTAATATAAGTATATACATAAATTTTCGATAAATAATGTTTAGATGATTTTTTTCTTGTAACTACTACTTCCGGTTGTCCAATTGTTACCAAAACTTAATTAACTCTTCCCATTATTGTTAGATTGGGGAATCCGTAGTTAAAAATGTCTTATAGTATTTGATAAATCGTGAATCCAACATCCACACATCCACACACACATCCACACACACATACGCACACACACACACACACACACACACACACACACACACACACACACACACACACATCCACACACACATACGGACATCATCGTAAAAATGTTATAATCGGATTCTAGGGACCTTAAAACGTGCTTATTCACTAAAATCGGATATGCGATTTTTAGCATGGATACAATACCTCTCTCAGCGAGAAGTAAATATGTCTTAAGTCTTATAATATTTGAGAAATCGTGAATCCAACATCCATACATCCACACACACATACGGACATCATCGTAAAAATGCTATAATCGGATTCTAGAGACCTTAAAACGTGCTTATTCACTAAAATCTGGATATGCGATTTTTAGCATGGATACAATACCTCTCTTACCGAGAGGTAAAAATCAAGTGTTTCAAAAAAAAATCACAACATCAAAGTATGTCATGATGAGCTATCACTTGTTAATATGTAATAGAAAATAGAATTTTTAGAAGATATTTTATGTTATTACGTAAAATAATGAACGGAATACGGCCGATATACAAATAATAGACTCGATTGTTTGTAAAATCTCGGCTATCGCCTCGATTTTTAAATATTCAACCGCGTCTGTTATTTGCTAATATAGCCTTATGACTTTAATAACTATATCAATAAAGGGTGTAATCATGCTTCGAGAAAAAAATTAAAGGGCATGTAGTACTGACCAAAATGTGTAAAAAAGGCATAATCAACATGGGTCCGATCTTCAATAGTTTCTGAGATATAAGGCAGTGAAAAATTAGTTTTTACGGGGCTTACCTCTGCTATCTCGAAAACTGTAAGAGTTACGACTTCGATTAAATAAAACTTTTTGTTTACTTTTCAGAGGTCAACTTAGATGTGCTTTTGTTTTTTTTTTAATCAAATAATTATACTAAGTTAAATGTTGTGGCAACCTTGGGCAATATTTTATTTTCAAATAACTTTGTTACAATTAGAAATTGAGAAAAATGTTTCATATAACATTTTATTGTTTCTGTTCATTTACTGACATAGACAAAATTTTGTTCAATCACTATCTTTGTCAATTTTCTTCGATTCTAATAGTAAATGGCCTCTTTCTCGGAAACAGTTGAAGATCGGACCCATGTTGATTAAGCCTTTTTTACTCATTTTGGTGTATTATCAATAATTGTATTAAAACTACATATAGGTATTTGCGAATCTGGTGACCCGGGTTGAATCCCGACCAACACCAAAAATTATTTCGAATTTTAAATGGCACTGTGGTGCACTCTCCACTCCAGCAATGAGTGCCTGTGAGGTTATGCCTGGTAAACACCCGCACGGTACAAATATATTCATCATTGCCGACATCTGAGAATAAAGCAGACTGGCACACCCAGCAATGGGTAATATGCCGTGATGATATATTTATTTATATCATTCTTTGTGAAATGCAAAAGGCAGACATATTTATTTATAACGTTAGACTCCGTTAGAGTTTTGCGATACATCTAAATTTCTTCTTCATACTTTCAGTCGCTCAACTTTTCCTTCATTGCTAAAAATTATGGAATATATCTTGAATTTTTTAACTTTTTGATGTACGTGTACAAATCCGTTCATTTTCTTTAAATCGCTTATTTTTCTTACATTTTCAATTCAAATTATAAAATAAATCATGAGAACTTTTTTATTAAAGAAAAGGATGGTTTGCGTTTGCCATATTTGATAATCGCTATTAATTTAATTTCTAAAAATTCCGCTGATTTCGCATACTTTTCTACGCGTACCATGGTGCAGCTCTATTTAAATATGTGTATAAGTATAAACATAACATTCTATTAGCACCATAAATTATCATAATTATTAAAAAAAGAAAGGAAAAAGTTGGCGCCTGCGTCAAGCAAACAAAAGTGTCAAATATCCTAGCAACAGTGTTCCTTTTCACCATTTTTCTAGTACCGTTTATTTTTTTATTAGAATCAATTTCTCTTTGGTTTAAATCACGTTCGTTGTGGCGAGCTGGTAATGGATGTTTGCACGTACGCGTGCTTGCACTCGCAGCATGAGCACATACGCACGCGCTGTGATATATTGCCTGCGCCCGACTTGAACCGCTGGTGGTAGCCCACGTTTGACTATTAATTAAAATGATTCAGGAAAATGGCTGATAAAATGCATAATAAATAAACCAAATTGGCTACAAATTTTTTTAATGCCGGTGGAAAATTATTATTTTAATCTTGGTATCTATATGCGTTTGTGATTTACTTTTAGTAGTGCATTCTTGAAATACTGAAATATATTTTGAATTTGTAATTTTTATTCAATTTAAAGTTACGCCTCACGTATTAAACAATACAATAATATATTAATTTAATATTTAATATAATACTACATAGTTTTTAAACTACACTAGTTTTTGAGAATAAGAAAATCAGGCTGAGAAAAACAGAATGTGTATATACTATCATTTTGAATAGTTATTTACCTGTCTTTTGAAATTAGGTTGCGAAAGTTAACTTAGTTATAATTTAGGTAATCAACTATTTATTAAGGCAGTTGTATATGTAGTTTATACAAATTCAAAACAGAAAGTTTCTGGCAAAAGATTCTATATTTCCAGTAAAATTATAACACAAAAACACATATCAAATGCATATGACACTAACACTTTTCAATCAGAATTTTCTGAATGCTTAATTTAGCAGCTATTTCAAGATTTATAGCAGAGCTGGCTAATTTATGATATTTAATTTCTTTATAATTTTTTAAGTCTATATCCATTTAATATAAAGTATAAAATGCAATGAAATCGTATGGAGAATAAAATGTTATTTAATACTAATAATAACATTTTTTAAAGAAAAACTGTTAAAAATCTTCAAATGAGGGTAATTCCGGTTTCCCAATTATAACCAAAATCTAATCAGCTCTTCATATGGATATAACGAAGAAGAATACGAAAGAATCATAATTTTTGGAATTGTAGTATTAAGAGTTATCGCAGGCGAAATTTTTGTCTCTCTCACACACACACACACACACACACACACACACACACACACACACACAAACACACACACACACACACACACACACACACAC